>VDFB02059413.1:0-84745 GCA_007258455.2 Sequoia sempervirens | reverse complement strand
CTAGTTTTTAATTATACATCCTTTTTAGAAATATAGAAGCACAAGTATCAACTTGTTCGCATATGATTTAACATTAATTTCAAATTTGATACAATGGACATACTTTCCAAAGATAAGTTAAGCAATATCTTAAGGCCTAAGCCCTTTTGTTGATGGCGGAAGGATCGTGTATACTAATCTATAGTTAGAAGGATTTGATACCTAGAAAGCATCTTTTGGGATTTATTCTTCTTGATAAACTTATTCAATGAATGGTTCTTGGTAGAAATTTTTTCCTTCTTCCTATTCTTTTCATTATTATTTTTGAACCATTCTTAGAAAACCTCATCTAGATCACATGTAGGATTGGGTTCTTGTAGCATAACAATGTATCTATTCAAAGTGATTGATGGACCTTCTTTAATAAATATAGGCCTTGTGTTATACCTAGTTTTAGGAATTGATAGTCATATGTTGAATTTATTCTCCATCAATTCTTCATTCGATTTCATTGGTTCTACAAACTCCAGTGGAGTTGTATAAATTCTTCTAACTGAATGAGCTCTATATGAGAAACTAGGGGTTTTTTTTCCTTTGAATGTCCTATTAGTATTGTTGAAATTGTATCTTCCTCTAGGAGATCTATATCTATATTTTGAGCTTCCTCTCTTGCATTGATCATCATTCCATGATATTTGCATAATGGTTGTTGGAATTTCTATTTCTTCCTCTAGATTGAGGAGCTCATATTATTCATCTAAAATTTCTTGGTCCTCTTCTTCAATGTACTCTTCAATTTGAGGCTCATAGATGTCATCCTCTTGTTAGAGATCTTAATTTTCATTTACAAGATTCCATTTTGTTGTTGCATTAGTGGCGTAGATTTATTTGATAACATATTCTTACAAGAGCAATTTGGAGTGATATGATCAAGTTTATTAAAAGATACCAAATAATGGATCTAGCGTGTAGATATGGATGGCAACAACGATGAATGTAGGTGTGTTTGGGAGTAGGAGTTGGGTGGTTGAAAAACTAGAAATATTAAAATGCATGACATATTTTTTCTTACAAATTTTGTGCTTCAAAACAAATAGGCAACAACCATAAGGATAAATTTTAGGGAATCAGTGAACAACATGAGCATCTTGATGCTTGCTAAGTTTTTGCATAGCTTTCATTTGGGTGTTGAATTGCATGAATTCTTATGTGTCAAAATCAATGACCTTACTTGAATTCATATTAGAGAGACTAAGACCTTTGATGTATATATAATTGATGACTCTATCAAACAATTAATATGGTAGAGACTTATGGAAATGCATCTTAATAACATTAGAATCATAAGAATTTCCTTCATAGGAAAGGTGTCTATATCAGATAGAAAAATATTCAACCTAATACAAGTCAACAAAGCTTTAGTTTTGCTAGACATTTATTTAATTCTATTTCATTATTTTCTTGAGGGGGATAAAAATCATAAATGAGTTCTTGAGATAGGGTTTGAGTAGGATTTCTTATGTTGAAGATTATATCACTTTGTTACATATTTATCATTGAATTCCACCAATGTAAAGTAATTCTCTAGAGGTATTGAACAAAAATCTTGTAGCGTTTCTATAATATAAACTAGAAGAAACCCCTATAGAATTCATAGCATTACACCAAGAAGTAATTTCATTTACGGGATTTACTAGTTTGCCAATGTTCAAATACCATGGTTGAAGAGGAGTATTAGACCTATCATCACAATAAGGGTTGGCTTTGGCATTAACTTTATTTCTTTTGTAAGATGGTCTGTTATGAAATTAGAGGCAAAAAATAGTGATTTAACCTTTCGATCAACAAGAATTTTTTCATCTTATCTTATTTTTTAGAAACTTCTATCTAACAAATACTAACTTCAAATTCAAACAATTTATCATCAATATTTGTATCTTATCTTCTACTGAATGAAGCATGTTGAGAGAAGAATAGAAATTTTTTTAGATACCACTACAATTTTCTAGATATCATTACAAGTGTTTTTGGTGAATTATAAATAGAATTAAAAATAGCTAACAAACCATTTTATAAAAATAAAATTTGCATAAATCATCAAAATTCTCTAAGAAAATGAGAATTGTACTTAGAAACATAATTTATATGCTTGTATTTAAAATATTATTCTTTTTCTTCTAAATTTGTAGGTTGGAAGGCATACAAGAAGTATACAACTTGTCCTTTTGATAACTTATTATATTCTTTAGGAGTCCATCTTCTACCTTTATAGAAATAGATGTTATTTTATTTATAGAATTCTAAGAGATTTTTTTTGGGAAGTGTAGACATACTACAAGGTAGATCTTCCTTTTCCTTGAGATTTGGTCCTTAGTTTACTTGCTCATCTTGTATTTCCATGAAGACATTTCCTCTTATGATATTGCTGGAAATAGGACTAGGTCTCTTGAAATACACTCTTGTTAAAGGATGGAAAGTAGAACTATGAGATAATGACCTAGGAAGTAGATTCTTTGACCCCTCAAGTTGAGTGGCTACATTTTTAACCAAAATAACTCTCATTAATTTGGAATGTCTATGAGATTGATCAAACCCTTTTCCATATAGACAATACTATTTAAGAAAATTCTCCAAAAAAATCTAGGTGGTTTGTTTTTATCACAAAATAAAAAAATTTAAGATTAATAATAGTATACTTAAAACAACCAAACATATTCAAATCATAGAAAAATGAGAATGAACCCCAACAACCAAAAAAGTTAAGTTTGAATTCTCCACATCATTTTTCTTTGACACACAAATAGATTTAGATAATACTCAAAGCAAACATGAGCTTCATTTAAACTAGAGATGGAAGAAAATTAGAAAGTATATTAAAAACTAGTATTTTTCTTATCACATATGATATTATATGATGTAGGTCTAATTTTTATAGGAATGTGAGGTGAAACACATTCTTATGGCATCAAAATGGACAAATTAGACATCTAGATGGGTTCTTATATATTCAGTCACAAATTCAAAAAATATGGTAACAAATCAGTCTGATAAGCCATTTTTTTTTATTTATATTCTAATACTAATTATACAACTCTAACTCTAGGCTTAACAAATGACTTGGAAGTTGACTTAGATAATGAATTAGACAATTTTTTTTTTACTTTAATGCATCTTTTTTAGATCTTATTACATTTCCATCTAGGAGGCTAATAATTAGTCACAATACCTGCTAATGCTTCCTCTATGACTTAAATGTTAGGCATATAGTCAAAAAATTCACCTAGTAAAATCATTCATTTTGTAGAATTATATTTTGGTAGTTCAAAATAAATTTCTTCCACTTCATTGAGAATCTTACATCCCTCATTGCTTGAATAAACTTTTCCAAATTCTATCATGATTTATTTTTAGCTAATAGATACTAGGAATGGGAAGAAAACTAGGTAAGCCTAAAAGAGAACTAGATAAATAAACTTCGACAAAATATTGGATAAAAAAGATAATGTTTTTGGAAAGATAAAGATTTATCCAAGATAATAATAGTCTATTAGAATTGACATAATTTCAAATAGGTTGGTTATGATACCATTTATTACAAAGGTTGATTGACAAAATTGGAAAAAATAGTGAGTTGCAAGATAAATGGTTATGACTTCAATATTAATATGAATTATAACTTACAAGGCTTTCATATAAAGATTTTTTATTTATTTTTGTAGTGGCATAAAATTGCACCCCATGGAAATTTCACACTTGTGCATTTGTCCCATCACATTTATGGTGCCTAGCCACATTTATGACAAGAATCATATGAGTCATAATTTCTCAATTTCAACTCCATAAAGGATAATGATGAAGCATTAGCAATCTTCCTCCTCATTTCTTGAAAAGTCGTGAGTTGAACACTTGCGTAGCGCATGGACGTCCATGTGGTGTGCTAGCATCCTCAAACTTTACGAGTTTAAATGAGGGAATCCCACGACCTTCTCTCATGACATGCATCGTCATGGTAGAATCTTGAGTGCAATGGATCTTCCCACCCAAGCAACCTCAGAAAACTTTCCTTTTCATTTCTATTCTCATTCATTCTCACTCTCTCTCGCTTCAAGTTTCTCTATGACTTCTTTCTCTTCTTCATCTCTTCTTCATCTCTTCTCTACGAAGAAGCTCTAACGGATTCACATCTCATCAATATCCAAGGCTCTCTTGCAAGCATTCAACGTCACATCTATCAATCCAAGAGGGAGTCATAGACTGTTGTAATGCTCTCTTGTTATGTTACCTTATCTTGTCTATTTTCTAACATATTTGTCTTGTCTATTTATTTGTGATATGGGTTCTCCTCCATAGCAGGGTTTTCTTATACCACACGTCTCATCTACTTTAATTTGCATCTTGTCTATTTTCTATCTATCTGGCTATTCATGGAGGTGGAAACACAGAAATGGGGGTTTGAATGAGGCAATCCCTGAAACAACCCCAACACTTTTCCTCATCCTCCTTGTGTGCAGGTTGTTCGTGTGAAGCTTTGTTGGAGGCTTTGTAGCGCAGGACCCTCCATGAGTTAACACTTACCTTATCATTTCCTTTCTTTCTAGATTTCTATTAACTCAGTACATAGTCAAATTTTAGATTCTAGGTAGATAGCAGATTTTGTGAGCTCCTATGTGCAAGTTTAGTTCTCTATCTATATGAGATGCCAACATGCCCCTAATATGACAACCCGCCACATTGTCATCCAAGTCTGGCATTGACGTCCTTTGGCCGAGAGCTTGTAAGTTTGTCCCAGAGGCTTGTGGAATTTTCCCTTTCTATCCCTGAAGTCCTTCATTTGGGAACATATCAAAAACTCTCTTTTAAGCACATTTTTTGCAATCTCTTTCATCTTGTAACCTTTGTCACTTGAACTTTTTTCATTGAGGTGATCGAGGTAAATTCACTCCCTTTAGACCTTGTTTGTCTTGGGACTTGGGAGTAGTGACTCCCCTCCACATTTTGGTGAACCTGATGTGAATCAAATCATGTTAGATCTATTTCTTCAAAATTTTAATGCTTTCAACAATACTTTTTATAAGGAATATTTCGATATGATAGATGATGCCCTAAATGATTTCTTAGAGGCATCTTCTCGTATCCATAGATCTCTTGAGAAAACTTCTTCATCATAACCGTCTACTTCATCTTTGCAAGTCGAATAGTCCATGAATGTAGTTGTAGTCTCTCCAAATCCTCAAAGGCCTAAGAGACCCATTATTTATGTGACTCTGACTAGCCCATCTCCTAAGAGGATTCATTCTATGTGTGGGGTTCTAGTCTATAATGACTCGTCGAACCTTTACATGAGATTCTTGAAAGCTACATCTCCCTCTTACAATGAGGTAGCTCATACATACAACACTAGAAGGAATTAACAAAATATGAATCAACCTCTTTTTTCCCTATTTCTCTACCACCTTCTCGACCAAATATTCCTCCAACACCTAAACCTACAACAAAAGTACCTAGTGATTATGATCCTATCGAGCAAATTCATGTTACTCCTGCAAGATTTCACTATGAGATTTTCTTTAGTCTACTCTAGTTTATCAAGGTATGCTTCAAGAAGCTTTGAAAAAGATCTTTTCACTTTCTTCCTCTAGGATGATGGATTTTAATGTGTTGATGGCTCATATTGTAAAGATTCACCAAATATTATGTTCTATTCACAGGAACTCCTACCTCCAGAATTACAAAAGCAAGTGGATCCTCTAATGATTATAGTTAATATTAATAACATTGGTATTAGGCTTTCTCTAGTTGACACCTGTTCAACTCTCAAAATATGTAGTATTGACTTATTACCTAAGATTAGAATTGATTATTTTTCTCTTGCTGCTTCTTTTTTGTACATTCATGGATTCGATAATGTTGGTTGTCAAGCCCTAGGCATGATAATCTTGCCTTTAAGATTAGGACTCGTTACCATACCCACCCTGGTTTATGTTATGTTAGGTCCTTTACCTTACAAAATTCTCTTGGGAAGACCCTGGATTCACGCTTTGGGGGCTGTAACTTCTACTTTACATTGTTGTATAAAATTTGTTGTTAATAATGAAGTGATTATGATCAAGGCTAGCCCTGATGCTATACACCTTTGTAAAATGGAAACTGCAAGTTAAGCCTCAGTTACTTCTACACTTAAAAATTGCATTCCATCATTATCTTCTAATGTGTTGAAATCCTCTTCAATAGTGCTTGTTTTGAAGGTTGCTCTTGAAACGGATGTCCTTAAAGATCTCCCTAAAGTGGAGAATCCTAAGTCTACCCCTTCTACTTCTTCCAAGTTAAATGCATGTCTTGGTGATGATTAGGGGTCCTTGGAATTTTTTGAGTTTTCATCAAAGAGTACAAAGTTAACCCTATCCACCTTGACATTCCAATGGTTTCATATATCTTTGTCAAGAAAATTGGTTGTCCTCCTGCTAAAGAAAACAATTGAGCTCTTTCCAAGGAGAACAATTGTGCCCTTGTTGAGGAAAATAACCATGCTTCTGTTAAAGAGGCTAATGTTTGTAGTCCCATCAAGAAGGATTATTATGATCCCATAGAGGAGTATGATCCCCATTGCTAGAAGGATTCTCTCTATGTACATCCTCCTCCTCCTCAGGATTTCTAAACATGTTATAACCTTGGCTTCAAACTTCTTTCTAAATATGGTTATGGATGTAAGGGTTGTGGGCATAACGAACAAGGCATTCAAGTCCCTATAAAATGTGTACCTCATAAGCATAACTTGGGGCTTGGCTGATCTCATGAACAATCTAAGTGAAAACCATGGTGGACTGTCAACATGATTTCTATCGAACCTCTTAGTCTAGTTTATCTTGAATTGATTGAAAGTAAAGTAGAATCTAACGAAGTTCCTCTTGATAATTTATCTTCATAGGAAGCACTGGAATAATTATTGGGTGTCTACTCTCACTTACCTTCTTATCACCATAAACGGTGCTTCCTGTATCGCTTGCAAAAATAAGTGTACTTCAGAGAATCTGTTATGAGTATTGATGATAAGGTCCCTTTGTCTAAAATGGATGATGATGAAATCCTATCTCTCATCCTGAAGACTATAGTACTTGTGAATATAAAATTCATCAAGCTCCCTTCAGGTTTTGTTTTATGCTAAGTACTGGCCCATGCCTAAGTAAACATCATCATCCCTTTTTGATAAATGACTATCAGCCTCTGCCACGTGTCTGCTCAATGCTCTCCGAAGGGATTCTTTCCTTTGCTCTTCTATCGGCTCCTGCTATGTTTCCATGTGTCGTCGCTACACACACTTAAAGGTCGCTTCCCCTTACTTTTGAATCAAGCTCTGACCGTGTGCCACGTAGCCTTCAACCACATATCCTTTGGTAGACCCCACAGCTGGCGCCAATAAAAAAACATGCTTCCACGTGTTTTCCTAGTGCAAGCCTTCAATGGCGAGGAGGAATGAACCAAGGGCTACGAAATACCACCACACATCTCTTCGGTGAATACTTCTTCAAAGAAAAGGATGGAGCAAACTATGGGCTACGATATGATGTCACGTGTTCTAACTGCCTATACTGGGTGGTGACACTCGTTTA
Organism: Sequoia sempervirens; assembly: GCA_007258455.2. Classification (NCBI taxonomy): domain Eukaryota; kingdom Viridiplantae; phylum Streptophyta; class Pinopsida; order Cupressales; family Cupressaceae; genus Sequoia; species Sequoia sempervirens. Next base: position 77,159 of record VDFB02059413.1, on the reverse strand, counting down.
CACGAGACTATGTATGGACCACTGCCATCAAATGCACCTGGAAAGGGAGCAACCACATGCTATGGCCCAAATCTTTTTCCGTTACAATGGCCAAGGGGAATCATTACTACTACATCATTGCTCAGGATACCAAATCTTTTCAGTTACTGCTTGCCAAGCAGTGGGAATGCTCGCTATATATACTGCTCTTTGCTTCTAAAGAGGGGTTCAAAGTTCAAAGTTCCACGAGTTCCAAGAGTTCAATAATTGCAAAAAATATCAAATTTTAGAAACACCAAGCCTTTTTATTGTTATTAGATTATTGCAGAAAGACTCACAGACTGTTCCATTGTTCAACCTTTCTATTTTTCTTAAAGCTATTTGATTAAATTTATACTATGCCATTATTGTTTGAATGGTTTGTTCGGTGTAACTTCTACCTTTAATGTTTGCTGGGCCTTAGACTCATGCCCGACTCCTCTCGAATAAGCGTGAAAATTCATTCTTATACGTCATTGAATGCAATCGGGCTCATGCCTAACTTTAATTCCTTTGGTCATCTCCCCAGGACATAGCAAACAGCTGAACAGCCCCCTTAGATCAAAATCCAAAAAGATAGATTTCCTGACAAGTGCCTCTTTATCTAAATTCTGCATTGCCTGGCTAGATCCCTTTTATTTCTAATATCCGCCTTTCCTTCTAAACTCCTAAATTCATAAAAAAGTAAATTCTAACTTTAAGTCCCTAAGGTCACCTACTTTAGTATACAGGGTCCCCCATAAATCGAGTTTCCAGCCAGTTGGCTTGTTACTTGCCACTTTGCATCAACATTTTTTTCTTTTTTCCCCGGCACTGTGGACTCGGAGCTTAAATGGACTCGGGATTTTAAGGGGTGTATGAGCTTAATGACCTCAGAATCTAGATCTCAAAGTCAAATAAATAACCCCGCTCTATTAGGGTGCCACCATTAGGGGATACTACAACCCATGACTCCAATTAGTGAACGCTCTCATTTCATGCTCCGCTTAGTCATGCTGCCCATTGTCAATAAAAATTATGCGTGGTATTGGGATGTCAAACTCCTTTTATTTCTGTAACTAATAGCTCTACCGCTTTGGGGCCACTTCATCCCAGCATTCACCCTAAAAGCTTGCGCCCAAATTCACCAAAGATTTGCTTCAAGAACACCCATCCAAACATTTTCTGCGATGCTGTGATGTATGTCCTGCCATGTGCTGCAAACCAAAAATATAGCACTAAGGTTGCTCACTGCCTCTTTTAGAGGCAAGGAACTAGATTGGTACTAGATGCTACAAGAAAACACTATTAGTACATGGGATGAGCTCAGAGATCATTTCTATCAAATATTTTGAATGATGTGAGACCGTCCCTATATTATCATATACCATCATAAAGCAGCCCTACACTGCTACATGGTCGACTTAAGCCGGTTCCCATGTTAAGTAGAGAATCCAACCGAGATTCCATTCATCGCTCGATGGTATCTATCTATATTTGAATGACCAATCCCCTGAGACTTCCATGATGATCTGGGCCTTTGGGCGGGACCACACTACAGGATGCCTATAGCGTTGCTGTCAAGGTAGAGACCAATTTGATAGATGTCGGGAAGTTGCCACCCTGGCCCATCATTCCTATATTTCCAGAAATATCAGTTCCTACTCAGGAGATGCCTTCTACCAATGTGCCAACTCCTCCTCAATCTATGTACACATATCTGAATGCACCAGAGAATGTTGCTTCTACATCTGGCTCTTCAAAGGAAGAGATGAGCGAGTTCAAGGAAATTTTGCAGACTATTATCAATGAAATAACTGTCATCAAGTGAAACCATGCAGTGCCTCTGAAACCAACTTATCAAAATTACCAAGGCGAAAGTTCTTCTTACCAAAAAAATTAGTTCCAAGGAGGCGCTCGCACTAATCTGTAGGCGCAAACAACAAATCAAATAGTACCGGTACCTTCTCCGCTGCAGAGTGCTAACCTAAGCTCGAGTAGAGAGCTAACTGTGGGGAAAAAAATTTTAATTAATGACACCAACCCCTAGTGCTTCCCTTGTGGCAATTCACATATGCCCCAAAACTACCCACGTGGCAACCTACAACAAAAAGTGGTGGAGCAGCGCAGTCAAGGAATGACATCAAACCAAGGAGGTTATGTGTATACCTCTTCGCAAATGGACAATGTGGTGCTCACTGCACAAATGCAGGGGATGTCATTGGAGCAAGAATTGGACATCACTCCCGATCACACACTCTTCTCATGGATGGAAGAAGAAGAGGTGGTGTTCACAAATGATGAATCCACATCAAAAAATGCCATAGGTGCAGTCCAATTACAACACTCGCTCAAAGAGGAGATTCACGGGTGAACTAGTCATCCTGCAACTAGTCAGTCTGTAGTCCAAAGGTGCTTCCAACCAGACACCTAGTACCTCCATAGTGGTGCCACAATGTCCACTGCGAAAGGAAATTGTTATAACAAGAGCTAAGGAGCAGAAGCCTCCAAATCTGTCACCATTCAATGTGGTGGAGCAATTGAAAAATTCATTCACTAATGTGTCTTTGTGGGATATCTTAGCCATTTTGGAACATAAGACATTACTACAGAAGGATCTCCAGGAGGATCCAATCATTGAACCAAAGGAGCAATCGCTCAAAGGAAAGGTTGTTGATCAATCATCTCCTACCAAAGTTCTCAAAAATAGCACAGCAGAAGCCCCTATTGAGGTAAGAGATAAGTCGAAGCCTAAACCCTTCTTCTTAACTCTCATTATAGGGGAGAAATTTCTACACAATGCCATGATTGACTCTGGTGCTAGCACCGCAGTTATGCTGAAATAGATAGTGAACCTTTAAAAAGAGGAGTGATGCAACTCGATGGAAACAAAGTCGAAACTGTGATCTCATCAAGGACCTTCCCTTAACTCTATTTTCCTACCCTAGCATCACAGTGCTACAAGATATTGTGATCATAGGTGTTCCCCCCATGTTTGGCCTCTATCTATCCCAAGAATTCATTTCAAAGGTAGGCAGATACCTATCCCTGCATTGGTCACACATGATCCTCAGGACCAAGCGTGGTGCAAAAATGAAGATAGAATTTGAAGCTCTACATTCATAACATGTGGTTGACGAAGCCATGATCAACTTTTAGGCCGCTCATACTTCTATCACCAAGCAAGAAATGTATTGCCCCGAGCCACTAGAAGATGAAAAAGTGACTGAAGATCGGACCAATCAAGAAGATGTTCTCTTGAGTGAACATATAGATACTGATCCTTTCGACAACTACCATGCTACCAGGTTGGGAACCTAATGTCATCTATAATGAAGATCAACTACTCCCGAAGGTCATCAAAGAACTCGAGAGCGATCAAACCTTAGAACTGTGGACACTGCACTTTGACAGAGCAAGGTGCAAGACAGGTGCAAGAGCTGGGATATATTTAATATCCCCACACAATGAAAAGACACTAAGGTCTTTCTGCTTTCGCTCGAACAATGAAGTTGAATACGAAGGACTGGTGCAAGGTTTAAGCCTTACAGACTGAATGGGCATCGAACATCTAATAGTGTTTGGAGATTCTGAACTAGTAGTCAATCAAGTCCAGGGAATTTTTGTGGCCAAGAATGTTCGCATGTGATCCTATAGACACTGAGTTTGGGACTTGATTGAGGGCTTTGAAGCCTTCAATATTCAAACAGTGCCCAAAGAACAAAATACATATGTGGATCACATTGCAGCAATTGGATCTTAGTTTGACCTTGCCTCCGACCTCATTCACAACAAACACTTCATAAGAGTGATAGTCCAACCAGCCATTCTAGAAAATGACCAAAGTTGGCAAGTATTCGATAGTGATGAACACATTGCCTCATTCATCCAGTAGTCGGGAGAATTTTCTAACCAACTCCAACTGAAGATCGCCGAAGCTTATGAAGGACAAATCATTCAGCTAAAATCCAACAAGCTTCCAAAGGGATTTTTCACTCTTGAAAATATTTTCAATTGTGACGATACAAGAAATGACAAGAGAAAGTTTGTAGTAGACAAAGATGACTATGCGGATCTTCAAGTCGAAGATGGGAGAAAGCTTAAAGTTGAGAAGGATGTCCCGCACCTCGATAAAGAAAGGCTCATCGACTTTTGCAAAAAATATGGAGTGGTCACCTGGTCATATGATGACCTCAGGGGATATGATCCCGATATCATCCAACATATAATAGAGTTGGTGGAAGGCGCAAAACCAATCCACTAAAAATAGAGGCTAGTGAATCCCAAGATTGAAGTGCTAATGGCGCAATAATTAACAAAGCTAATCTAGTTGTGGATTGTCTTCTCAATCAAGCATAACACATGGGTATCTAATCTAGTCCTAGTCTAAAATAAGAATGGAGATATTCATCTATGTGTGGAATTTTGGGACCTAAATAGAGCATCCCTGAAGGATCATTACCCACTACCTTCAATGGAGTCAATCTTGCAGACAGTGGCAGGATCAAAGATGTTTTCCTTGTTACATGGCTTCTCTAGTTACAATTAGATCTAGGTCAAAGAGGAGGACCAACATAAAACAACATTCACTACCAAGTGGGGAACGTTCACATATGCTAAGATGTCATTCGACCTCTCAAATGTAGGAACCACCTTCCACCAGGCAATGGATATTGCTTTTAGCAAACTGATCAACAAGATTATCCTAATCTATTTAGATGATTTAACGGTGTTCTCCAAGTCCAAGGATGATCATTTTGATCACCTTGAGATGGTGTTTAAGAAATTTTAGGTTTTTGGGATCTCCCTGAACCTGAAAAAATGTGTTTTCAAAGTACTACAAGGCAAGCTATTGCGACACGTAGTGTCCAAAGAAGGAATTTCAATTGATCCTGAGCAGGTGAAAGCAATCAAAGAGCTTCCCCTTCCGGTCAACAAGAAAGGTGTCTATTCTTTCTTGGGAAAGGTAAACTTTGTAAGAAAATTTATTTCTAACTTTGCAGGAATAATTAGGCCAATCACCCTGATGTTGAGAAAGGATCAAACATTTAAATGGACAAAAGAAGCTAGAGAATCCTTTGACAAAGTCAAGGATGTTATTTCCTCTGCTCCTGTGCTATTCAACCTAGACTTATCAAAGGACTTCATAATGTATGCATTCAGTAGCAAGTCAAGTATTGCTACTATCTTAACTCAGAAAGATGATGAGGGTAAGGGAGAACACCCAATAGCATTTCACTCCTGGACCTTGAAGGAATATGAGACAAACTACAACTTTGTAGAGAGGCAAGTGTTTGTAATAGTAAAGGGACTCAAGAAGTTTCGCCACCTAATATCTTGCAATAAGGTGATTGTTTATGTTGCACATTCTAGTGTATGCGAGCACATCATGGAAGAAGAGATCACCAAGAAAAGAGAAAATTGGATTACCAAGATCCTCAAATACGACAGAGGTCAAGCCTATGAAGACTATTTGAGGAAGATGACTATGTGAATATCTTGTGCACGATGAAGAGATGGCCACCGAAGAAGAGCCACCAGAGCTAGTCTTGACAAATGAATCTGAGTCTGAAGGTTGTTGGCTAGCGAATAGGGTGAGGTTTATGCACAAAGGAAAATATTTGTCAAGCCTTCCTTCTCATAAGAGAAGATTTTATCGCCTACAAAACAGTGGATATGCGCTCATCGAAGGGATCCTATTGAAAAGAAATTTTAACGGTGTTCTATTGCAATGTGTTACCATAGAGAAAGCAAAAAGGATCCTCAACACTTTCCATAGCAGTCTCGCGGGTGGGAATTTATTTGCAAAGACCACCGCCATCAAAATCATGTGCACAAGATACTTCTAGTCGATGCTATTCAATGACTCCTACTCCTTGGTAAAATCTTGTAAGGAATGTCAATTCTTTGTAGGAAGAAGAAATAATTTCGCAATGCCTCTCAATCCGATAGTGGTTGACGAGCCATTCATGCGGTGGGGCCAGGAATTCATCAGAATGATCAACTCGACCTCCAGTGCTGGACAAAAGTGGATCTTGATAGCCATTGACTACTTCACAAGGTGGTCTGAAGCTATGCCCTTGAAGAATGTGACAGAGGTAGAGATAGTAGACTCCCTTGAGGAACTAGTGAAGAGATTAGGCCCACCCAAAACCATCATCTATGACAACGCCAAAGCTTTCCTAGGCTCTAAGGTGTTTGAATTAGCACTTATGCAAGGAATATTCCTTAAAACATCATCAAACTACTACTCGTAGGGGAACGAATTAGCTAAGTCGATGAACAAGAATCTGGTTCAACTCCTCAAAAGGATTGGGTTAGAGCACCAAAGGGAATGGCATAAAAAACTTCGAGTAGCACTCTGGGCGGACCGCATAACTCCTAAGCAAGTCCTCAAGACTTTGTCGTATGAGCTAGTATATGGAAAATAGGCACTATTGCCTATCTTCATGGAGATTCTGGTGTTGCAATTGCTAAAATCTCTTAAGGTGGAACAAAACAACGCAATGGAGGTGCAACTAGCTGAATTGCTAGAAGTGCAGGATAAAAGGGAAAAATCCTTAATAGCGATGACTAACCGCCAATAGGTGGTTAAACGATGGTTTGACAAGAAAGCATCCGACCAAGGTCTAAAGTGCGGAGACTTAGTGCTAAAGTTTAATGAAAGGGCTGCGAAGTCGGGTCAACACAAGAAGTTTGACATCCTTTAGGAAGGCCTGTTCAGAATAATTCAATGCAAGGAACAAAATGCATTTGAGTTAGAAACCATGGAAAAAGAAGCACTAGGAATTTCGGTCAACGAAATTCACCTTAAGTTATTTAATTAAGCTTACATATCCTACCGATGTAAATATGTTTATAGTTCCTTTTCCTTTCTTTCCCTTTTTTTTTTGTTGGTCGGTCTTTATTTTTATTCTATGGTTCACGGCGAAGGAAAAGATAACCCATTATTGCATAGAGTAGGGAAAATAAATTCACAGCTCAAAAGACAGAAAGAATCAAACACCCACATGCATAATTTAATTGAACACATATATGCTGAAAAGGAAAAGATCAGTCGGGTCAACACAAGAAGTTTGACATCCTTTGGGAAGGCCCATTCAGAATAATTCAATGCAAGGAAAAAAATGCATTTGAGTTAGAAACCATGGAAAAAGAAGCACTAGGAATTTTGGTCAACGAAATTCACCTTAAGTTATTTAATTAAGCTTACATATCCTACCTATGTAAATATGTTTATAGTTCCTTTTCCTTTCTTTCCCTTTTGTTTTTGTTGGTCGGTCTTTCTTTTTATTCTATGGTTCACGGCGAAGGAAAAGATAACCCATTATTGCAGAGAGTAGGGAAAATAAATTCACAACTCAAAAGACAGAAAGAATCAAACACCCACATGCATAATTGAATTGAACACATATATGCTGAAAAGGAAAAGATAACCCACATTACAGAATCCAAAAGCAAATAAAACAAGATGATTATATAAAGCTATATTTTCACTATATATATGCTTTAGTATTTACATTGCAAAAATGGCTCAAGGGCCATGCTTCTAAACTATATAGCTATATTTTGCTTCCTTTTCATATATTCTACGGTGAATCCTTTTTTTAGGCATATATACAAAAAATGGAATGACTGATATGAGTTTCTAAAGCAAAAAGAAAAATTGTGGAGGTCTTCAGTCCATGGCATGAGCAACAACAATGAACACATCAACAACAACGTCCACAATGTCTTCGTCAACTGGGAAATCATCACCAACAACAACATCATTCATGGGTGCAATGGCCAGCGGTGGAGGGAACACCAGGTTCCTAAAATTCGTATACCAATCGATATCATAGAATGGCATGACATTGTATATGTGGAAGGGGAAGTGATAGGCATGAGTGACCCTTTGTCAGTGCTCATTCTACGACTAGAGATGAAAGCCACTCAGGAATGGTAGCCACGGTACGACTGCATCCTCTTCAATGAACCTCCTAAGGTCACTTGCGGTTGGAATGCCTCCACCGAATGCAACGTTCGCCACCACCTCTCTGAGGGCATTCAAGTACTTCTTTGGAAAAATTTCTTTAACCAGACACAGAATCAGTGGCTTGGGAATTCCAACATCAAGCATAGAGGCAACGAAGTGCGAGCACATATCAGTGTTAACTTAGTATTTATCCTCATATTCTAGGCAATCACGTCCCAAAACCCATTTCATGGCTATGATAGCTAGTCAGTGCTTATTATTTTTCATCCTTTTCAAATGCCTAGTTGAAATCTTGCCTAAAAATGTCGTCTAAGACTTATGAAAAACTAGCCTAATTGGGGTCCTCATGTTGGCAGGTGCTCTGCAACTATCTTAGAACTATCTCTACAAACTGCCTAAGTCTAGCCTATGAAAATACTATGCAACTGCTAATGCTAAACTGTTAAGCTAATTACCTATTACCAACTATGCTCAAATCTCTAAGTGTGATTTTGCTACTTCCTAGGTGCCTATTTATAGAAAAAATGAGGAAATGCGTAGTAATTTGCTTACCATAAACATGATGCTAATCAAGTACCAACTTGAAAGTCGTGCCAGAGCTTGCTTGAATTTCCCACCCAGTTGTGTCTACTGAGTACGTCTTGTTGTGTGCAAAACTAATAAGGGCTAATTAATTAACCTAAGTTGGTGGCAGTAATTGGTGGTGTTATGCATAGCCAAATGTTGAGGTGTCGTTCTCCAAGTGTTTTGCGAACTCCAAGGCCGAGCTCATAGCTTTTCAAACACTGATCACATCTTTGGCTTAATCATTCATTTTCGGATATTAATTGCCAACGCATACGAATGCTTAAGCTGCTAGCAAATCGTCGGCTCAAGTTCCAAGGAAAATTGTGTTGTATAATATGGTTGCTAATTGTAATTATGAGTTCTTGACATTTCAAAATGGAAAATGATTCATTTCGCACAAGCCAAAAGGTTGGCAGTACATGCCAAATTAAATGCAAAAAGGTAACTCTCATCTACCACCTTGAGAAAAAATAGCTAAGTATTGCATGTGAAATGTTTAAGCACTTAAAAGGATTTTTCAAATACACTACTCAAAGTGAAAGAAATTTCTAGTGCACAACTAGAGCCGAGGTAAAATTGTGGAGAAGTTCAAGCAAAGCAGAAGCTTCCCACAAAGAAAAGATGGCAGAAAGTTCACAGAAAGAGGCACAAAGGGAGGCAACGTGAAATTTATTTAAAGTTATGCGAGCAACACCAGTCATCAATGTCTTCGATGACATTTCTTATGTCACACCTAGTATTCCAAACAAGCCAAAGTGGGTGAACACAAAGGAACTGGAGAAGCCCAAAAGCTATAGAAACCAAGCCCTAATCCAGGAGGACTGGAATAATATTCATGATCCCAATCTTCCAAAGAACCCTAACTCTTTGAGAGAAGCGACCTACAAAAGAATGAAGGTATCCAAACAGTCATTGTCAACAACAAAGAAGATATGGCTCAACGGGCTCCCACAATATATGGTCCCATCTATGCACTATTTCCCAGAATTAGTTGATGCGGCCATTGAATGTTTCAACCCAAGCACTGACACTATCGAGGGTTGGACTTTGAGTGTGAATATCAGCCCGGGGGCTATCTGGAATATGTTGTGCATCCCTAATCATACCTACAGAAAGGAAAAAATAGAGACATTCACCCCTACAAAGGGGGAAAATATATGGAAAGGAAGGAAAAAGGATCTAGACTTTTATAACAAAGAAACCAAAAGGATTGAGGCAGACCACCAGAAGCCACCAAAGATCCCAACGTAGCATGGTGCTTTCGACATAGACTTGCAAGAGGCGTTTTCAATGTTGGAATTTGTTTGTAGTCTGCACACCAACAAGGAAGTGGATGCGTTTTAGTTGGGCCTGGGATTCCAATTTTGTAGGAAACTCTCTTTCTTTTGGTATGATTTTGTAGAATATATCGCTGAGAAGATGATAGAGCAAATAAAGAATTACCAAGCTGAACAAAAGTTCAGGTTTCCTTCCTTTCTTGCCCATATGTTTTTTCATCAAAACCTTGATTTCTTTGATAAGCGTGTGAAGTTGTCTTTTTTTTATGAAAGGAACAAAAGGAAGTCAATTTTTGTCTGGACTCCTCTCCTCTCTTCCACTTTTGACTATTATGCATTTTCGGATTATTTCTTGACTCTGATTTTGCAAGACTTGCAAGGAGAGGATGGTATTAACTGGATCACTAAGACGCAAACAGGGTATATGCAGAACTTCATTCCCAAATGTGACTGGTTTTTCGGAGCAGACTTCACATTCATCTAGATGCGAGGCTTCACCGAGGAACCATTCCACCTTCTGACATGCATTACAAATCAAGTGCTTTCCCTTGAAATGTTCTGACAGGCATGCATTATTGATGTTACCTTCTGCGGAGGAAAAGCCAAGAGGAAGGGATTGTTCATCTATCTGATAAGCTTAAAACAGTGGCTATGAAAAAGAAGGTGTGCCCACTATTGCAAGATAAGCTGGCTCATCTAGGGTTGGTAATGATCTATGAAAAATAGAGTTACAACCCTTTCAATGATCTACCATATGAGCATATCGAAGTAACTCACAGTTCTTGGTCTTACTGGGAAAAGAGACGCAACTCGTTGGAGGATGAAGATGAATTATTGGTTGACCTAATCCATATTCCTATAGACGAAAACAAACTACCATGGAATAAGTTCTACTTTGTTGTGACAGATTATAATGAGAATCACAAAATAGGAGCCACCCTATTCAATAAGTTAAGAAAAGAACAAGAGTGGAGTGTGCAAAGGATCAAAGCCTTCTAGGTTTATCACCAAGAGATAAAACAATTGGATGGTACTTATGGTAGCATGAAGGATAATGAGCAGTTTGATAAGCTACGGGATGATGAGCATCCTGCTTCTGACTCAAGCGCTAGTAGGGAAAATGACTCTGATGAGGAAGAGGAAGAGCAAGCGAAAGAGGAAGCCAAGACATCGATGTTTTCCACTCAGCAAAGGAGAAAGTCCACAGGGAAACCTACTTATGTCCCTTCAAATGTGCGACTGAAATATCAAGAGCCTCACAGACACTCACCTGGGCCTTGAAAACAACAAAAGTGTCTCGATAGCAACAGTTGGAGACTGTAAAGATGGGGGACTCCCCGCCCACTAAACGATAGTGCAAGCCAAGTGCTCATCGCAAGCTAGGAGTTCAAAGTAAGTGAGGAGACAACAACAAGCAAAGCACCACCATCATCTAGTTAGTAGGTAACGTTTGCTCCTTTTCTTACTTCTCAATCTTTAGTATCCTTTGCTATCTTCGCGGTGCCCCTCACTACAAGTTTCAACCTTACCTTCTCTACCTCTACTACAATGGTAGCAAAGGGTTTCTCCCAATTTTCCCAGACAGGGCCATTTATCTTAACACCTCTGTGAACCCTTAGACCAGCCACCACTGCCCAATCTCTCCTCGCCTCTCTTTCTGCAAGCCCATCCCTACTATTGCCTCAAGTCCAACCCACTATGCCCTCTGCCGGTTCACAAACTGAACTTTGGCATGTTCCTTACTTCTCCCTAAAGACTGTCAATCTCCCACTGAAGAAAATGCAAGGGCCTGCTACACTTACGTTCCCTTTTTCCCTACCACCTGAAACACCTATTGTGAGAAGGCTAGTTCAATTTCTAGGCCAATTCATAGCCCAAAAAGAAGCCACAAAGGAAGTGTGAGCCCTCAAGATCCAGAAGTGAAAAGTGAAAGATGACAAAAGGGAGGTGGAGCCGAAGGTATATACTGTGTACAATGAGGCACAAGAAACGATGAATTTTGCAACCATGTATTCGAACATGGTCAAACTGTAAGGGGAGATGTTTTCGAATGATTACAACATGTATGTCGTGGGGCTTGATATGAGGGTAGCCAGACTGTAGGACAAGGTAGAGCTCATGGAGGAAACACAGCAGGTGGTGACCACAGACTTCCTCTGGTCCGGCTGCCAACTAAAAAAAAGGGAGGAGCAGTTGAAGCTTGTGAAGGAAAGATTCAATTTCCTAAAGATGAGGGAAAAATCACTGGAAGGAGAATTTGTGCGCTTATCAAAGAAAGCGCAGGTAGTAGAGTTGGAGCAAGACAAACTTCAGGAGGAACTCATGAAATCCCAATCCGTTGATCCCACCCTAATCAAGGAGCTACAAATGAAGAACCAAGAATATCATAGTTAATTGGCCTTGGTGGAGCAAAGTCTACAACAAAAGGATGAAGAGCTAGCATTTCAGCATGCTCAACATGAGCAAAAGATGCAAGAGAAAGAGGCATATTTTGAGGCCCGAAAGGCCCAATCGGAAAAGGAGCTTCAAGAGACGAAGTTTTCTCTTGACACAGAGTTGGAAAACCATAGTCAGGCTGAGGAAAACTGGTCCAAAGAGCTAAGCAACATCGAGGGAAGGCTTGCATCCACAAATAGTAGAATTGCATAATTAACAGAGGATGTCGCCTCAGTAGATGCAGAGATTTCCCTTCTAAGGAATGTTCCCCAGGCTCCTACTACTTAGCCGGACTTCATCCTAGTAGCTCCAAAACTATATATTTCATACTAGGAAACGGTTAAGGTCTTCTGCCTAACACTACAACCAATGCTCTAATATATGTCAGAGGCAACAAGCTTGAGCTGGGAGGTCCATGAAGCCATTGAGAAATTTCCACAATTCATCACAAAAAGGGTCCCTAAAGCAAAAAATTTGCTAAATAAGCCATACATGGTCTCTGATGAAAGTTTAGCAAAGGTAGGGATTGAGGATCAGAATGTTGCTACCAAGATGGAAAAAAAATTCATCCACTACCACTCGGCCATCCTGCATACTAACGTCTACACAACTACCTTGAACCAGACTATGGATAGCATGCGGGAAAATTTCTCCCGGCTAATTGAGATGGGCATGCCGTCTTCATTTCTTGAAGATGGGTCAATTGCCACATTTGAGCAAATTGTGGAAAAAATTGAAGAGTAGGACCCAACCACTTTCCAAAGTTTCAACCAACCTCCTACCGTAGGAGACATTGAAGGTGTCATTCATCCGGTTGCATGGCTACTTTTCCAATGCAAGGCAGGGGCCGGTTTTCCTAAGGTGCTACCTTATAAAGAATTGCTCGATTTTGAGCGAAGTGTAGGAGAATCTGCGTGATATATCGAGACCATCCGAGGTTGATTGGTTACCTTTGTAGGATGCCCTTTCTAAACTTTGAATTCATCATTCTATGGATGGCACTTTGGTCTACGAGCCAAAGAAAATTTTGGGTTCCCTGTTCCTCAAGCAAAATGCCCCTGGTAGTTGCCAAAAGTTGTGAATATAAAATTCATCAAGCTCCCTTCAGGTTTTGTTTTTTGCTAAGTATCGGTCCATTCCTCAAGTAAACATCATCGAACCTTTTTGATAAATGACTGCCAGCCTCTACCACATGTCCACTCAGCACTCTTTGAAGGGATTATTTCCTTTTCTCTTCTATCGGCTCCCGCTATGTTTCCACATGTCATCATCGCGCATGCTTAAAGGTTGTGTCCTCTTACTTTTGACTTGGGCCCCGACCGTGTGCCACATAGCCTTCATCCACATATCCTTTGGTGGACCCCATAGTCAGCACCATTAAAAAAACATTCTTCCACGTGTCTTCCTAGCACAAGCCTTCAATGGCAAGGAGGAGGAATGAACCACGGGTTGCGAAATACCTCCACGCGTCTCTTCAAAAAATACTTCTTCAAAGAAAAGGATGGAGCAAACTATGGGCTGCAATATGAAGCCACGTGTTCTAATTGCCTATACTGGGTGGCAACACTTATTTGCACGGGACTATGCCAGGACCACTGACATCATTTGTAGGGGATGCACCTGGAAGGGGAGTGACCACATGCTATGGCCCAAATATTTTTTTGTTACAACGGACAAGGGAAATCATTACTGCTACATCACTGCTTAGGATACTAGATCTTTTCAGTTATTGCTCACCAAGTGGTAGGAATGCTCGCTATATATACTGCTCTTTGCTTCTAAAGAGGGGTTCGAAGTTCAAAGTTCCATGAGTTCCAAGAGTTCAAGAATTGCAAAAAATATAGAATTTTACAAACACCAGGCCTTTTTATTTTTATTAGATTATTGCAAAAAGACTCACAGACTGTACCATTGTTTGGCCTTTATGTTTTTCTTAAAGCTATTTGATTAACTTTATATTGTGTCATTATTGTTTGAATGGTTCATTTGCAGAACTTCTATAATTTTAATGCAAGTTTGTTGGTTTAGATCATGTCTTTTCACTCTTCTTTTCAGTGAATAAGTGTGAAAAATATTTTTTCAATTAATGTACTGTTCATGCTTCAAACTTTAATTTTTTATCATTCTATAGAAAATTGTTGAATAGGCCCTTAGATCGTATCCAAAAGATAGATTTATCATGCCTTTTACTAAATTTTGATGCATCACCTTAGTTAGATCCTTTATTTTTATATCTGCTTCCTTTTCCTTTTCCAAACCGCAATTACAGAAGAAGTCGGCTTCTTTAAAAACCCGAAGGTCACTCAGTTTAGCGCAATAGGTCCCCCATAAACTGAGTTTCTCACAAAGGGTTGTTACCTTGCCAATTTTTGGCATCAACAATACTCTCCTCAAAGGAGATACCACCAATGTTCTCATGGATCCTAAGTCTTCTAAGAAGGTGATTAAGATTGGAAAGTGCATTTCTTTTGAATAATCTAAACAATATTCTAATTTGTTACATTCTCATCCTAATATCTTTGCTTGGTCATACGAGGACATGCCTAGTATTGATGAGTCTGTGGTGGTTCACAATATCATTCTATGTCCTAATGCCAAGCTCGTCAAACAAAATATCTGAAAGATGAATCCCAAGGTCGCTTTATTAGTCAATACTGAGATAAAGAATCTTTTAAAAGTTGACTTTATTTGTCCTATTTCCTATTTGCCTTGGATATCAAATATTGTTGTTGTCAGCAAACCTAATGGTGGTATTCACATTTCTATTGACTTTCATGATCTCAATAAGGCTTCTTTTAATGATAATTTTTCATTGTCTGATATTGATATGATTGTAGATTTGACCGCAAGCCATTCCTTGTTGTCTTTCATGGGTGGCTTATCAAGCTATAATTAGATTCATAGTAACCCAAAAGATCATTATAAGACAACCTTCACTACCCCTTGGGGTAGCTTTTTCTACATGGTCATGCAATTTGGGTTAAAGAATTCAAGAGCAACTTACCAATGGGTGATGAGCCTTATCTTTCATGACTTCATTCATAAAATTTTAGAAGATTACATTGATGATATCTTTGCTAAGTCTATGACTCATCAAGATCACGTTGAAAATATTCGTCTTATTTTTGAAAGGATTTAACTCTATAAGATGAGATTGGATCCTCTTAAGTGTGTTTGTGGCGATGTTGGTAAGCTTTTGGGATTTATCTTCTCTCACCATGAAATTGAAGTAGACACAAATAATATTGATGCAATCCTTAACATGCCTCCACCTAAGAACATCTCTCAACTACATAGTTTGGAAGGGAAGATTTAGGTAATCCATATATTCTTATCTCAATTGGTTGAGCGTACCCTTCCCTTCACACATTTTTTGAAGAAAGATGTTTGCTTCTGATGGGATGATGAGTGCAAAAATCTTTTGAGTCAATCATGAGTTATTTGGCCTACCCTCCTATCTTAATGTCGGCTATGCAGGATATACCCTTTTTGCTTTATATTTCTCAATCACCTCATGCCTTAGTAGCTTTGTTATCCCAATATGATGATGATGGTAAAGAAAGAGAGGTTTACTACATTAGACATACTTGCCCGACTATGAAACTCATCGTTCTACCATGGAGAAACAATGCCTTGCTCTCGTTTTTGTAAAATAGAAGTTACGACGCTATCTTCTCCATGCTGAAACCTATGACATTGTGAAAAGGGATCTTCTTAAACATTTGTTCAATACAACCAATCTTTCTGGAAGTTTGGTGAAATGGGTAATGTTGCTATCTGAGTTTGACATTAAGTTTGTAACTTAGAAAGCAATAAAAGGTCAAGTTGTTGCTGATTAATTGGTGGAAGCTCCCTCATCTCACTCCTTCCCTAATCTAGATTTATTTACAGATGAAGACATTTTTCCAACAAACCATGAACCTATATGGGAAATGTAATTTGATGGATCGATATGTCAAGCTGGCTCTGGGGCAAGTGTAGTTTTAGTCTCACCCGAAGGCAAGCTAGTTCCTCTATCTTTTCAATTAGAATTTCATTGCAATAACATCGCTAAGTATGAAGCCCTTATTGCTAGCTTGCATGCCACGATGGCTTTGACTATTAAAAATCTTCACATTCATGGTGATTCTGAACTCATTGTAGATCAAATTTCAAGAGCATATCAAGCCGAGCAAAATAAGCTATCTCAATATTAAGATTTGGCCTTATCCTTGCTTGATTGTTTCTCCTCTTTCACAATAGACAATGTTCCTAGGAGAGAATATCGACACATAGATGCAATGGTGAGTGCAACCTCCCTTGTATCTTTAGATGATGGTATATAAGAATACCACTTTGTGGTTTACATTCTTCTCTCTCCTGTTGTCTCAGATCAACCTGAATCAAATGATCTAGCATGTGCTCATGTAGACTCAAAGGAATGGTATTCTCACATTTATAATTATTTGAAGATTGAATTTTTTTATCAATGATGTGACTAAAAATTCTCGCACTCAAACAAGAAAAAATCCAATCCAATATATTATACTATCTAATGTCCTCTATCAAAAATCTTATAATGGTCTTCTTCTTCGGTGTCTCACTAAGGCGAAAATACCCCTTGCACTTCAAGAATCCCATTCAAGATCTGGGGGTGGACATTTTGGTGGTAAATCCTTGGTGTGTAAATGGATTCAGATGGGATACTTTTGGAAAATGATGGAGAAAGACTCCTTTGCCTTTGTCAAGAAGAGTTTTTATTGTCAACAACATAGCAATCTTATTCAGGCTTCTACTCAAGAGCTTCAAAATCAGACCTCTCCTTGGCCATTCGTAGAATGGAGGTTAGATATTATTGGAAAAATATAACCTCCTTCTTCTAAAGGACATACCTTCATCATTATTACTTCTTATTACTTTACGAAATGGGTTGAAGCTATTCCACTTCGATCCGTGAATGCTAAAGAAATATGTGGTTTTCTTCTAAACAATATCATTACTCATTTTGATTGCCTTCTACCCTTGTTTCTGAAAATGATACTTTATTTAAGAACAAAGAGGTGAATCAATTCTTGGAAAAGTTTCATATTCAACATCACCTTTCTACACCATATTATCCTCAGTCTAATGGCAAAGCTGAATCATCTAATAAAATTTTGAGTTGATTCTCTCAAAAGAAATGAATAAACACAGTAACAACTGGCATACTCAATTAATGTGTGCCTTATGGGCCTATCACGTGAGTGTTTGTATAGATATTGGTACAACCCTATACAACCTCGTGTATGGTGCCAAGGCTATCTACCTTTAGAGTTGGAAATTCCATCTTTTTGATTTTCCCTTAAAGGGTTAATTGATGATGACACTTAACGTTCTAATTGTTTGCATCAACTTGAGTTGCTCAATGAGAACCAATTGCAAGCCATCAATCATCTCCAATCTTATCAATGATTTGTTTCTAAACATTATAATTAGGGTATTCTTTCTCAGAATTTCAAGGTAAGTGATTTGGTTCTCTATGAGAATCAAAGAAATGTAAATGCATCGTCTGATCAAAAGGTGAAGTTTAGCCCTAATTTGTTAGGCCCTTACATAATCATCTTTTTGTATGGTTTTGGTGCCTATGGATTGTCGTTTATGGATGGAATGCCACTAATAGAACCTAACAATGTGATGCATCTTCATTGATACTATGCATAGTGTCTATGTGGCATACACATGATGCTCCTCCCTCAAGGATCCCAGTTCGTTATGCTATGACATTTCTTCATTAACAAATTATGTCTACATTTTGTGTTATGATGTGAACATGTGTATGTAGTTAATTTATTTAATTATGAATTATATATACATGTGTTTTGTTATGTTGTGTATCCATGCATTGTATTTGACTACATATTTTAGTTAGATAATTAGATCATCATTGTATTTAATTAACATACATCCATGTATGTTTGTTAGATCATGATAACATCAAATATAAATATACATCCATAAACATAACATCCATCACATAACCATACATGAAAGAAAAAGTATACACATAAAGAACACCATGATGCCATAAAAAAATTATATTTATCAAAATGTGTCATGTACATGTGTCACAACACTATGCTAAAATGTGGTGACTGTATATCTATATGTTTCTATAAATAAAAATAATGCTATGCAAAATAATATCATCCAATTACAAAATCTAGCATATAGAAAATGAGCTTCTAACCTCTGGTGCATGGCTCCTTGAGGCCTTTGGTGTTGGTGGTGGTTGCGATGGGGGCTGAACAGACGCTACAAATCATGATCATTGTGATGGAAACACTAAAATACTCATGCACAGTCCTCAAATCTCTACTCATAGCTAGATTTCCTCCTCCTAAAGTCGAGGCTCCTACTCACAATCCTGTTGCAACTCCTCTTGAAGCTACTGCACCTAGGGATCTACACCTGGCCTCAACTTCTGCCTACCTGCCAAGGTTATCGAGTTGGCTCTGCAAGGTGTCATGTGCCCTCTTGAAACTCTCTACCCATGTCCTAGCATGGTATCGCCAAGATAGTGCAATATGAAGCTTAGTTGCATGTTGATCCCTCTGCTCAATTATAGCGACAATGTTGGTTGTCCTCTACACTGTCTCCACTCATGCCTCCTCGCAAGCAGTCCTCAATCATGCAACAGGCTTGAACAAGTGGGCATGTTTCCCCATTGATATTGGCTTGTACACGTCAAGGATTATCCCTTGGATGGGCATGGATGGGGCTTCCTCAGAAATGCACCACCTAATGAAGGTGATCCACTCTTATGTCATGTCGATTGCAACCATAGATAAGTAGGTGCTACCAATACTAGATCATATAATAGCATGTACATATATATATGAGATAAACTAAACTAAAATAAGAAGTACTAAAAAGAAATAACATGAATCACCCTCATACCTAGATCCACAGCCTACCAGTGTGGATCAGGAGGGGGTGTAGCACTAGGTCCTGCTCCTACTATTGGTGCTACAAGAGGGACGACGTCTGCTAAAGGTGGCAATGATGAGACTATAACTATAGTTGGGGATGATAATTTTTGTTCATGTCGTCTAGGTCTCTTCGCCCCTCCACTTGCTGCTACCTCTCCCCCCTTGTTTCCACCGCCACCATGATCTACTCCTCCTTGCCCCTATGTATAGGCATTCCCCATGGGGGCATGTGCCGAGAAAATCAAGGCAGGGCTCGCCATCGCCCACCATGCTTTAAATCTGTGGGCTACCTCATTGTCGTCAATCATGAGGACAGAAGGTTGTTCATCATTATCTAGCCTGTCATTGCTAGCAATGACATACATAATGGTCAGGAAATGATGATCACCTGGTTGGGTAATGCTCCTTGCCAATTGGATGTATGACAGGGGCATCGGGGGATCGTCTGTAACTAGTTGAATTACCAGGCAACCCTATTCCAATAGTACAAGACTATGGTGTGGTCTGACCACCCCACCAAGAGACGATCATGTTGCATGTGCCACAGTTTTTTCTTGTCTATGGGCCAAATCCCCATCCCTCTATAAGGTCGCCATCTCATGTCCTGCGACCATAAAGCATCAAATTTTAAAGCCACCAAAAATTGAGATCTCCATATCTCTAGTCACACACCAATGGGTATGTGTGCGCCATCGGTGTACCAAGAGCTATGCCCTAGGGAAACCTAACTAGTGGGGTACATGTGATGTGTGTGAATGCTTACACTTGTAGGAGTGTGTAGGTTGTGAGGTTAAAGAACTCATAGTGGACATATCACTTGAGGTAGTGTTACAAGTGAGCAAGCATGATTCAACCCTAGGTGGACATAGTTTGGTGGTCCTTCATCACTCAAATGCAATGGATGAGGCCCTCATACAGGTGAGAGCCTCACCCATCCATCATGATTTGGAGGGCGATTGTGATGAGCATCACCCTTTCGACAAGTGGAACGACCACTCGCTCTTGCTCGAACCAATGCATATAGATGTGGTCAGTGGTGTATCTTGACTCTATATGCCCAATGTAATATTGTTGGCCCTCTAGGGCCTCTTGTGGCATCCTCGCCTCATCATAGGCCACATGCCATCAGTGAATGGGTAGGTCGGTGATCTGATACATGTCCTCTAATGTGATGATCATCTCTTTGGATGGTAGGTGGAAGGATGAAGTGTCTGCATCCCAACACTCCATGAGCACCATGAGCATCAAGGGATGGTAGTGCATGTATTGCAGGGTGTTGGCCCACCACAAGCCCATGTGTTGCAAATGATCTTGATCATCTGGGTGCATGCACTCAACCTAAAATGTGATGAGCATGTGTTTTCCTTTGTTCTCTCTCATCTCTGACCACTCTTGTAGTAGAAACAAAATTCATGTCAAATCCATTTGCATCATAAAATTTTATCTTCTACATCACAAATTTTTCTAAGTTAGCCTCTAAGACAAAGCCATGTTGTGCAGACATTTGCACAATGTGCTAGTGTTTCTGCAACACACTAGTGTCCAAGGCTGAGCACTGCCTGGACGACGACATGTAGGGAAAACACTAGCATGATTGGAGGTTGTTGACATGCTGCCAAGATGACAATGTGTTGGTTGGACGCCTTTGTGTTGGTTGGGTGCCTCTGCACTGGTCATATGCCTGCGCTACTCTCGACTTATACCATATTGAGTGCAATTTAAGTCTTTCTAATAGAGTTCACCCCATTATCAAATTTAAGGATCCTAATTTTTTCTTTAGTTTTCTACCAATACTTTTAACTCAACATATTTTTTCATCTTTAATTATTTTAAAAACTCGACCAAATCTAGCTATGTTTTGTTGGTGATTATTTCAATAACATGTAAATTTTTTATTGTTCTTAGTCAATTATGCATCTTTAAACAAGTATTTCATTTATTTATTTAATAATGCTACCCCTATATTAGCCTATAACCTTTTTAATGAGATGACATGAATACTTGTTAAGACAACACCTAAGATGTCACAATACATTATCTAAAATACTATTCGTTGCATTTAGATGTCAAATTGTGAACTATATCAGGTTGAAAATATTTTCATCTTTACATATGTATTTTTATCCAATGTTTAATGGAATATTTTTTTACATTCTATCTTTAAAACAATTTTCTTTTCTTGTCAAATTCAAAAGAATAAAGTTCATCTTTCATGATTGGATAAACGATCAAATGTCAAATGAATCATTTTTTTTCTATATGGTTTCACATTATCATATTGTTAAAACCAAATGTTACAAAGAAAGTCATCTATAAGTTCAATGAATGAATTTTACATTGTTAGGCTTAGAGATGGCAGATATCTAACAATTAAATGCAGATTTAATTAATAAACAAAGAAACTAAAACATGCACAAAATAAATCATAACACAAAGAATTTAACGTGGTTCACCCAATCTGGGCTACATCCACCAAACCGCAGCCATCCAATACTTTTATTATCCAGTGTAAAACCTATTACAATCTTGCGAATAATCATGTTTTTCATCATACTGAAATACCCATCTGAATCCCTTTTTAACAAGCTTAGAAGCTTCCAAATTTTTGGGTTCTACAAAATCAGATTTTTCCTTTTTCATTGATTTTTCCCTTTTTTGGTGATCACTTGAAAAAGTAGGAGGAAAATTTTTCTCGGGGGCTGCCACCCCTAAACCCCCACCTGGGGCCCGACTCAGCCCCGGACCCCGGCAAGGATAGGGGCTAGGGTGTACAATATACCACGGGCTACACAATATAGCATGATCAATCGCCACATACCAACATACATGTATTTACATCCAAAAAATACTTTACAAAATGTTATATGCAAAGTTGTACTTGCATTTAGAAATCCATTCTCTTCTTAGGTATTCAAACAATCTTGTACAAACAATATAAAAATTAAACTATCTTTTCATGTGCTAGCCAATTATATAAACCTTAATACAATCTTTTGAATATAATTTGGTAGTTCTTTGTATAATAGTTATTGATGTGCACTTAAAACAAGATACTATTCAAATGTCACCTCAAACACAACCAAAATATTGTGAATTATCCTTACAATCTTTGCTAGATGTAGTTCAAACTAAATTTCACTACTTTCACTAGCAACACTCTTTTAGATGATTTTTCTTGGGATCCAAGTGAAAATACCATTTATTCCCCTCTAGGCCTGACATCTCTATCTTGGTTGTTGCAACAATAAAAAATTTCCACTTTGGATTTATTTCTTCATCACATAGTTATTTTCATCATTTTTTATGATTAATTAGATCATCAAAGGTATAATTGTTAATATTTTACAACCTCCAATATTTCCTAGAATGTTTACACGAGGGAAGTAGTCCATACAATTTTGTATTGGCATAGCTAAGAGTAGAGACCCAAATGAATGGAAAAAATTCTATTTCAACAAGAATTCAAAACACACCTTTATAAGATCAACAAGGGTCCTAAGACTCAAACTAAAATTGAATACTTTATTAAAAGATCTAAATGTAGAGTGAAATTGCAACAACTAATGACCCAACTAGGTATCTACAAGCTAAATTTTTGCACTAATTTTTTAATAGCTTCAACATAAATGTTTGTTGATTTTTTAAATACCAAACCACCTTCACAATTCACCAAATTACAAATTTAGGATAAAATTGGATTTACATTCAACCACTCAAAAACTTGCTCATTTTTTAAGATAACTTTTCGAACATAGAGGAAATTGTCTATTTCTAGTACAATGAGTTTAAAAGTTTACATATAATCTCTATGGATAATATTGGAGAGTGTTTCCCATTATATAAAGTTAAAATTGATTATAAAAGCCCTAATAATGTTCATCAAGGTTGAAATATAAGAAATGCAAGCTCCAAATGAGAACTAGAAATACCAGCCTGTAAATTTTCACAATCTTCAATCAACACATCCAAAACTCCACCCTTGAGCTCTAAACTTGAAAAACTAACTCTTCAAAGGACTTATCCCACCTTCAACCTAAAATAAAACCATTGAGAAGATAACAAAACTTGGCTCCCTCTTCTTTTATAACCTCTTTAAATATGGTGCCTAGCTAAAATATTCTAGTTAATTAGTCAACAAGGTGACTCCCAAATGCTTCTCCTCATATTGTGCACCATTTTTCCAATGTGGTTAGGGATTCAAGCCAAAGATTCAAATTATAAATCATCTCAATGGTATCTCATTTTCAATGTCCATTGAAATTCAAGAAGTTAAGTGTAACCTCCACCTAGTTAACATGAATAAGACCAAGCATGCAATATTCTCCTTCCAAAGAAGCTCCTCCACTCATAAGCACCCCAATAAGGAACAACAACGTAAATGGGTATTATACATGTAAGTTGAATGATCAACATGTAAGTGGGTCCACTACTTCAAGCACCCTTATAAGAAACTGTGACCCTTTAGCTTCCACTCAGTTTGTCAGCTTTTGAACATAAGTTAATTAAGATCCACTAAGATTTCCTTCTAAGAGATGCCAAATTTGGGAGGGAATACATTTGAATTTGAATGTAAAGAGTAGATATTACCTCTTATAGAAATATAAGGTAAGACCACAAAAATCTAAAATCACATCAAACTATAGATTTTTTATTTATATTGATGACTTGACCCTTAAGGTACTCCTACATCATATACACTCCACAAAAATTGTTAATAATATCTTTATATCTTAACTTTTACATGAATAAAATATTCTTTTTAATTTTATATTCACATAAAAATTATCATCATTATCTTACATCTCTATAAATTTAATGATATACTTAATACCCAGATTTTTTATATATTTATTAAATAATTTTTTAATACATTATAGAATGGATACTTAATATATATTTCATTACTTCATTATTTGATTGTGAATTTGTTTGGCGTTCATTTTATTCTTTATAATAAATTATTGAAAATGAAGAGTATTGTTGAAGAGAAAATCATTTGATATGAATTGACTAGGATGGGGAATCAAAATCCATTTGGCATTTTATAAGATAACAATAAAAAATTATTATTATATTGTTCCAAAAAGATAACTCCAAGGAGGATGTAAAAGAGTGAAATCTAAGCACCATGATGATAAAGATTACAAAGAAACCTTAGCAAATGGAATTAAGTGCAATGATGATGCATGGGCATTCATTCATTCATTGCTATAAACCAAATAAAGTTGTTTTCATGATTGCAATTATTCTTTGAGTGAGTATTAAAGCAATTCTTTAGAACGTGTAAATGTATAGAATATCTATTTCAATTTAAAAAGTTATATTAGAATAATGTTGGTATAAAAAATGGGTTTTAGAAATTTAAAATATAAAATAAATAATCTTAATAATATTAAATATGTAGAATTGGGGCAATGGGTCTAGTTTGATTGGCTAAAGCATCCTGTTGTAAGCAAGAGGTCACAAGGTCTAGTCTCCCCACTGTCCCCGCAGTATCGGAGGGCATGTCATACCAGTCACCACTGCAGTTTACAGGGGGCTCTAGTCTCCCCCCAAATCCGTGGGGATTGATCCCCGATTCTTGCATTCCTGCAGTCTAAAAAAATCAAAAGCATTGAAATTTTTTAAATATAATAATTTAAAAATAGTAGAAAATATTATAGCTATAATTTTTAAAATAGTTAAATTTATAATTAGATATATTCTTGTATATAATAAATCTCCAAATTCTAAAGTATAAACATTAAATTTAAGTTGAGAAGATGTGAGACTTTCAAAGTTTTTCAAATTATCTTGGTTGATTAGTTAATAGTATATTAGGTGAGATATAATGTCTTTATCTTATAAGAACAATTTTTAAATACTTTTAAATTTATTTTTGAATAATTTGTTAATATTTTTAAATAATTGTATAGAGTGGGATGATTGTTTTTTGTGTTCCCTATATTTATAAATATAAATAATTAGTTAAAAATATTTTACAATTTTATACAATAGTCTTTCCATATACATATTAAAATTATTAGGGTTTACATATTAAACTCTTATAAGATAACATTATACAAAAAATATCAAATTTAATTTCTACATTATGAGTTCAATTGAAAATATTAAAATGATAATGTTGTAAAACTAAGATATCCTATCAATTGTATAATTTAAAGTATAATACACTAATTGTATATATTTATTTTGTAAAAAATATAATATGAAAAATAAATAGATGAAAAGAAATTCGTCAACTAAATTAAATATTAATAATATAAATATTAATTTTTAATAATAGTTTACAAGGTTTGATTTAATTTTATGTGATAATTATTAAATTAAACTTTAATCAAAACAAAGAAACCTATAATATTTTATGACATCATTTTACTTCCTCTTAATAAATTTTAAACCTCTTTAATTAATTACAAACACAAATTAATTAATACAAAACTTATGAATATCATGATTCAATTTTAAAGATGTTTTTTAATCTAAATACTAGACACTTGATTAAGTGTTCTCATCCATTATGACTTGCCAAAGAATTTTATTAGAGGATGACTTGCCAAAGAATATTATCTAATAAAAACTTTGTAACCTTATATTGAATAGTTTTGGTGAGATCTAGTCATGTAAATAATAGTGACAAGATAATTATCAATAACAAACACAATTATCAACACCGTTTACACAAGTAATTACAAACCCTCCTTGCACACTTTGATTTTTTCTCAACTAGAAAGATAAACATGGGATACATAAATACTTGTAAAAGAGGTGGAAATATATCATTGAATGTTATTCAATTAAAGTTTAAGAAGCACTATTCTCAACATCTACTTACTCTATATTAACATCTACTTACACTATATTAGATGTATGTACTTTAATATCATTTTTTGAATGAATATAAATTTAATCACTCAAATCAATCTACAAAGTTATTGATAAAATTAATTGTTTGAGTTGTTTTTTATTTAAGGGATAAACGTTTTTGATCCGGAGCTATGAATCAGTAAGGTCACAAACAGGAACCTCATTCGCAATATAACCACTCAACAATACCACCCCAACAGAGTTTGAACCTTGGTGGTAAGAACAACAATGCCACCTTTAAACCATCACACCATGCCAATATAGATGAATTTTTTGAGTTGTTTAATTGTTAAAAAAAATAGAATTTTTTTAAAAATAAATCAAAGATTAGATGATAAGTAAGATCAAAGGATAAATTAGATAAAACTATAGGACATCTCTAAAGATGTATGAAAGAAATATGAATCTTCCTTTGACTTAAAATTATATATAGATTATATGAATACGTAGTTGCATAAATCAAAACCAACTAAGGTTGATTACAAGAAATAAGTTATAAGTTTGGAGTTAGGAAATAACTCCTTTATCACCTAACTTCTTTTGAATACACATAGATTACAAAATTGCATAAGGACTTGGTCAAATGCATTGAGAATAATGTTAGTAATTAGATTAATTATAATTTAATTTTATGCAATGATAGTGTTTCACTTACTTAATACCTTGTAAGAAAGCATGTGAACATCAAACATTCATCAATAATTCTTGTCTAAATATAAATATTGATAAATATTAAAAATAGTTATTAAAATCTAACAAAATAAAGTACTCTATATTTTATCTTAATTATAGACAAATGAATCCATTGTACTAAAGAGAAAATCTAAGAAAATCAGAAGGTTTGTTATGGCTTAGAAACAACTTTAAAATTTTATTATTAAAAATGTAAATCCATAAAAATAAGGTTCGTGGGTCATAGGAAAGCATGGAGACAAATTTTTTAAGTGATTTTTATAGTAGAAGGATGATAACAATTGAAGTTGGTTGAAGACTCTTCCAAGTTATTCTCATGGTTTTTTAGTCATGATTTCTTGGTTGACACAATGTTGGTCAAATTTTTTCATTGCAAGAAGAGGATTGGCTTGAGTTTTAGTTGATCTTTATTTCTTGTAAGAACTTTTAGAATCCCTACCACTCTTGTAATCCCTTTTATTTTTCTAAGATTTTAAAGGTGTTTAGTAATACAAACCTAGTCTTGGTTAAAGCATTTAAGGTTGTGGTTGAAGGGATAAATATTGTTATGAATGATTTGGATCCTATTGGAATTGCTTCCTCTATGAATCACTATTTGGAAGGTGTAAAAAATATTTCTTTTGAGTAGAGAGAATTGGAGATTGAAGAGTCACAACCATCTATGGCTTATGGGTATTCTGTGTCCCTCTCTAGAGAGCATTACCCTCATTTTAGCAAGTGACCCTTTTCATCTAATTCTACCAAAAGATTATGTTGGTAAGGTTTCCTCATTATATGAAGATAAATCATTAGTCTATAAATTTGTGGGAAGAAATATTGCTTAGGTTTCTACTTTGAAGGAATTTTCTTGGCTTGCTATAGAGATGCCCTCTTTTCCTTTCTCTCTAAGGGTTTCTTTCTCTATTTCTATTCACCTTAAGAGAGATATTATTTTACATTAGGAGTCATGGTTTTATGGAAGATTTGAATTGTTATTATGTCCCTAATATCCCTTTTTTATCCTATTAAAGTTTCTTTTTCATGAGTTCATTTTTTGGATTTGCTTAAATATAATCTTCCTCTAGTTATTATATCAACGAAGATGATTTAATTTTTTGGAGAGAAGATTGTGTTATATTAAAATTGATTCGGAGATGGATAGTTCTTATAAAAATTATGTAAAGGTTTATATTTTTAGAAACCTATCTTGGCATCTTACTTGGTCCATTCATACTCAATCTAAATACATGGTTCATGGCTACAATACGTGGGTTTTGAGGGATTTCCTTTCAAATATTCTCATTGCAACTAGATTGAGTACAACAAATCAAAGTGTTCCTCATAGAGGACTCAACAAAGAATGTTCAAGATGCAAAAATGGGGCCCTAAAAAGGGTATGTAAGATGTAGAATTTATCTAGAGGAACCATGAATTCTTCCTAGGCAACTAGCACATTGATTCTTCAAGTTAGTATTTAATTTCTCATATGGTCCCTATCGAGGAAATACACTCAAAAGCAAAAAATAGGAAGTGGAGTTTCAAGGCTTTGAAGGAGTATACAATATCTTTAATGTTGATGAAGCTGAAGATATAGATAGAGAGAAGAATTATTTTCTTTAGTATTTTTCATTGGAGTAGGATGTTTTGGAGTGCCTTTCAGTATTTTCCTCTATGAATCAAAGAGGGAATTTTTTTAAAATCTGGAACCTCAAGATGTGATTGTCAAAGGTTCTCATGGATGATAAAGAATCTCTTTTTTATACTAGAATATGAGGTTGGTTTTTTCTTACATTTGAAGATGCCACTTTTAGGTTTTTTCTCTCTAGTATTCTCCTTGTTCATTCTACTTGATTAATTCTATTTTAGATGTCTATGTTACTTATTTGGGACATACATTTATTTTTGTGTTGATTATTTTTCTATAAGAAATACTATTACGGATCTTGCTAAGATGGTTTTTTGCATTCTTTGATTGAGTGTAATAATTTTGCTTTCATCATGGGTGAGGGTCTTAATATGTTCCTCTCTAATTAATTGAAAAAATAACTTAAAAGGTCTAATTAAAAAAAATCTCTCAAAAAAGGTAACAAAAATAGATTCTATTGTATAACATTGTAACATTGATCATCCTTTAAAATAGCATAATGTGTGGAAAAATAATATATTGGGAAATTTATGAATATATAACATGCCCGATGTTTCGCCTATTGTTTTCACCTAAGTTTAACCCATATGTGAATAGTCTAAGTTCATCAACACATAGCAATAATTTTTTTCCATATTTTCCATTTCAATAATAAAGATGCACATTTGAAATAATCCCATTTCATATTTCCATTGCATTTCAATAACTAAGATGCACATTCAAAATAATTCCATTTCAAATTTCCATTGCACTCCAATAAAGTAACATTACATAATCCTAAGTAATGATTACATTTTCATATACATTTTTCATAAAGATATATAAGATCATGATTACATACATAGCTTTCAATAGTTCAATGGAATAAAACTTATAAATGGTCCAGATGTCCTTGTTTGCATACATCCTCAAATTTTGGTTGCCTACTACATGAGGGAGAGCATCAACCAAGTGATTTTCCTCCAACCACAAACTTACAGTAGTCCCCCGCATATCTACCTAACTGGTAAGATGGCCCTACCCTTCAATGAAGAGTTTGGCCTGGTATCCCTCATAATAATAATATCCTACTTGAGCTTGGTGTTGTGTCCTACATAACTAGAGCTACCATACAATGGATACCTACCTACATACATAAAATTCCCAACCTAGTTATGCAACCTTGGCCCATAATGAACTGACAGTGTAATCAGTGGTAATTGTTACCTAATTTTCACCCACATGCTCAATCAGGCAGGATATCATGTGATAGATCTTCAAGAGGCCAAATGGAACATTCACAACAAGGGAAAAAATCCTACATCTGATAACATTTCACAATGAATTCAATTTGGGGCCCTACTTTGTTGGAAATTTGCCTCAATAGTTACAGGCTTAGCCTCCATTAGAGCCAGGTCGGTATGACATCTTCATTGTCAGGCCAAATGGCTACTTTGATACATTTCATTTTGAACAGGTCATTGCGACCTAGTTTTTGTCTTTCCAAACGAAGCTACAGAGCCTATCGTTGTGACAGGAAGGGTTTGGCATTACCTCTTATCGTGTGGAATTCTTTGGCCGATAGGCCATTCAATCATCAATCAAGGAGACTCATGGCGACCATGGGCTTTAGGATAACTTATGACGCTCGATGAAGGGTCTCGGTGACCAGTGATTCTCCCTAACAACAATAAGGTTTCGGTGTGAGATGTATTTTGGCCTATGGTCTCGGCAAACTGGTGGTGTCTCACCGAGAATAGGGAGCCTTTGGCGTAGCATTCAAGTAGGAGAGAGGTCTCCCCGACTCCAATGTCTCACCGACAACAAAGAGATTGCCAAGAGGAGATGCCTTCGCCATGAAGTCCCGACGATGATTAGAGTCTCACCAAAAGCCAGCGGTCCCGCCAATGAAGTCATATAGATGTGAGGTCTGGCCGACGGAGTGGAGTCTTGGCGAACGGGGAAAGATCTTCGGTGTAACACAAGAGGCAAAGGGAAGTATACAAGATGTCTCGGCGAATCAAGGTGGTCTCAGTGACGAAACAGGAATCGGTATGACCGATGGACTGTGCCATGATGTCTTCCTGACTTACCACGGTCTTTCTAAAGGAAATAAAGAGGCCTCGACAAAGGATGTTGGTTTCGGCGAAGGATGGTGGGATCGCCGTGAAGTCTCAGTGATGCAAAAGGTCTTGCCAATGCAGAATGAGCTCGAGGAGGAAAAGAGAGATTGGAAAGAGGTCTCCTCGACATAAATGACATCGGCGGAGCTCCCAGCCATCACAGTAATGTCTTATCGACATGGTGTAGTCTCAACAAAAGGAGGAACATCGGCAAGACAATGAGCCTCACTATGAAGTCTTCCTGACCTAATAATGTCTCGTCGAAAGAAATCTAGACCCTCAGGTGGAGAGATGCTTTTGGCATAAGAAGGCGGGATTTTCTAGGAGGTCTTAGCGAAGGCGAAGTCTCCCCAAAAGGAAGGGGAGGGGCCTCATATGGTTGTCTTCAGTACGAGTCCCGCCGACACAAAGGAACCCCTCGGTATGACTAAGGGACTTCGCCAAGAAGTCTCCTTGACTCGTAATGTCTTGCCAAGATTAGAGCTTGGTAAAAGGTGAACGACTTGACAAAAGGTCTTGGCGAACACAAAAGGTCTTGTCAATCAAAGGGAGGCCTCACCAAAAAATGAAAGGGGCTCGCCAATGGTTGAAGATATCGCCCTGAGGTCCTGCTGACACCAAGAAGTCTTGGCAACATAGAAGGTGTCATCGGCAAAGGTATTACCGTCCAGTGGAGCCTCCAAAATGAAAAGGAGTTTTCCAAAGGGAGGGGGTTTCTATGTGATGTCTTGGCGAACTGAGTGGATCTTGTCGACATGGATTGCCTTCGGTACAGTGTTGTGTTTTTCCCTGAGGTTTCCCCGAAGTGAAGATGTCTCCCTAACCAAAGGAGAAATAAACACATCACCGGGAAGAATAGAGGTTATCACCAAGAGGTCTGGCTGAAGGAGTAGAGTCATACCAAGAGGAATGCTCTTGACATAGGTTGAAGCCTTCGCCAGGATGTCACACAGATCTGAGGGGGGTCTCACCGAAAGGATAGCCTTTGGCATATGCCAACAGACTTCGTTAAGAGGTCTTACCAAGTATAGAAAGTCTCCCTGACAATCACTCTTAAAGCGGCATAGGCAAAGGAAGCGAGCTTCGGAATAAGGTCATACCAAAGTGTGAGTGTCTCAGCGATAGAAAAGGGAGCCCGTCGAGGGACAAAGTGTTTGGGTATGGTCTCAGCGACCCGTTAAAGTCTCACCGATAAGAAGGCATTCGGTATAGCATTCCAAGTCAGAGAGATGTCTCCCTAACTCATGATGTCTTGTCGATAAGTGGACGACTTGGCAGAGGATGGTTTCTTCGGCTTAGGTGGGTGCCTTCGGCAGTATGTCTTACCAAAATCATGTGGTCTCAGCGATAGAAGCAGGTATTGGTACAACATTTGATCCTTGCTATGGTGTCTCCCCGACTCGGTGATCTCTTGGTGAAAGGAAAGCGGAGCTTGGTAAGGTAAAATGCATTTGGGGAGACACTAATGGCCTCTTTCCGATAGATGAAATGAGGCCTCAACAAGCTAAAGTGCCTTCGGCACAACCTCTTGTCGACCAGAGAAGGTCTCCCCGACCGGGGGGTCTTGATGGCTGAAGCAAACAAGTGGGGGTCCCACCAATGAAACATATGGTCTCATTAGGAGATAGGATTTTCGTCACGACGTCTCAACGATAGTTTGAGTCATGTCGATAAGTTGCAGAGGACATAATCACATCGGTGAGACACTTTCAGTGTCTCGCTGAGATGTGATTCTTTTCAAAAGAAGTTTCGACTGCCTATAGAGCCTACGTGGAATACGCTTGACCAACCAGGAGGAGCTGAAGAGAGTCGCGGCAGTCTAATCAAAATGAAGAATGTCAATGGGATGAATGCAACGTGTATCTGTTGTGAGCTTAGGACATTCAAAGCGTTCAACTGAGGTGGTTCAAACAGGACACGATGCCAGGATCAGAATGAATGCAGTAGCTGTGAAATATCTGAAGAAGGCTTCCCCGGGGATGACTCTTCATAGCAGGGACACGCAGGGTTCTGCATTAACTCATTCGAAAAGATTTGAGGAGAGATAGATTTTTCTGAGACTGATATTTTGTAAGCCCTAATGGGCCAACACATTTGATATATAAGGCTTTTTTTCCTTTTGTAGATAGTTCAGATTATACACTCGGAAGAGTTAGTGATTTTTTGTCAATCCTTTCTCGACTAAATGTATGTTTTGTAACTCAACTGAAATCTAGAATGTAAAACATAGTTCACCTTGAAAAAAAGTACTAATGCTCTTACCACTCTCATTTCTGTATGTTAGTTTATGTATGTATTTCTTTAACAATGTTTTTCTCGATCTGTATTCATACCACAAAGTTGTGAAGTTTGTTTCTTCCTTCTTGAGATATGTATGTAGATCAAACCTATCAAGAGTGATCCATAAGTCTAATGGGGTCATGTTGAGTAAGGAAAGCAGCTACAGCCTAGTTTTCTTAGTGTGGTTGCTTTCTTTTTTTCATTTTCCTAATTTCTTATCAACTCAGTGTATCACCATAGGAATAGTTCAGTATAGTTTCATTTGTATGCATTTCTTCTCCCTTTACCTCACAAAGATCAATAGTTTAGGTGATACCCAAAGGAAGTTGGCCTTCTCTAGAGGTTCACTCCAATCTCAGGTGACCCACAACCTTGGAGTGATCCAATGTTTCACTAGAAAGCTCAGTTTTACAACTTTGCATAGGGTGCATTTCTAGGTGACAACAGTTTCTGGCACGCCCGGTGGGACTGAGAACTGACTGTTTCAATTCCTTTTGTACCATGTATTACTATTATTTGGTGTGTACAGCAGTACTTTCTACCTTTGGAGGCAATTTTTTAACATACCTAGCAACTCCAAGCCCGAAGTATCTAGTTTCAGCAGTCTAAGTGTTGGTTTCATGATAGTATGTCTTACCATTCACCATTTCATGAAGGTATGGTGCCTGCATCTTTTTATCAGTCATACCCTATTGAAGATACCACTAGTTTCACTCAAAATAATTATATAGCAGCGGGTTACCAGCAGGCTAAATTGGCCTGCCCACCCACCCCTGCATAAGTTCAGCAGCGGCATGCTCATGCTCATCAACAACCCTAGGAAGATTATTTTATCTCTAATCAAAAAATTTATTCTTCATATGAGCCTCAAAATTTAGATGGAATGAGTATAGGGAATATGTCTCTATACTTCCAAAAGCAGTTTGAAGAAATTGAAAATCGGCAGGAGGTCAATAGGTAGTAGGAGGAGCTTGCTTATCAAGCTTATATTTATCAGCATGAAGTTGAGACACAAAGAGGATCCCGTTTAGTACAAGAATTTGAACAAAGTCAGTCTAACTTTCTTGAAGAGCAACTTTCTCGAATGCCCCAATCAACTGCTTCCTTTTCAAATCCATTCTTTGAGGAAGGACTTCACTACACGAGATTCAATGTTCCAGGCTTTGAACAGAATGAAACTTCTTTCAAAAAGAAAGCAGACGAGGAGCAACTTATTGTTCAAGATGACTTGATCCTCTGGGAGAAGCTTAAGAATGTGAATCCTTTGCATTTAGCCATTAAGTGTTATCAATTGTAGTAGCAAAGGATTGAGTAGCAAGAAGACACTTGTTATGATGAATCCTTGACTGTTCTAACCAATTAGCAAGATCAACAAAGTAAGTCTTCTAATTCTTCAATTAAGTTCCCTAAGTTTGAAATTCCAAGTTTTAGGAGTCTTCATCCTGTGCTAAAGCCTGCAATTGAGGAAACTCAATCCATTATCCCTGAAAAGTAGTCTTTTCAATTACAAAGTCAGCCTAGTGACAAGATAAAAGAAGTTTTTGAGGTAGATGAAACTCTTTTGGGTATTGATACATTTGAGCATGAAGCTCAAAATGAAAAATCAGGGTTGTTACAAGTGATTGATGAGCAAGGCCAGTTAGGACAACAGAGTTCTAAACAAGAAATGACAGTTGAACATGGAGTTATGTCATATTCATCTAATGAGCCTCCTAGTTTTGTTGAACAGAGTGATGAAACCCTAATTAATTTGTTTTCTGAACTTCCTAGTTTTGATAATGAGGTTGAAAAAAGCATGTCTAAACAACCACCAGTGATAGGGTTTCAACAGCAAAAAAGGTTACAACACCAATGGAAAGGTTTCCTTTCGTTAAGATGAGCATGATCAACAAAAGTATGTCTTGAAAGATCATATAGATGCAACAAAGCAGAAATTTTTCTTCCCTCAAGAGTGTTGTCCTAAGGAAAACAATAGTCCTTTTATCAATAAGGGGATTGGTACTATGCAAAATGATGAAGATTTGTTCTGGGATGAGCTGGAAAATTTCATTTCAAGCTTGGATTATAAACGACCTTTTGGTGAAGTGCATCAAGTAGATATCAGTATATCAAATGAAAAAGAGCTTGTACCTCAAGCCCTCACTGATTTACTTGATGAGCTTCCTGATTTTATGGAGGGAACTGAAGGAAAATTTATGATACAATCTCTAATGCCAAATGTGGATCAACATACTAAGGAAAATAGCAATGTGTTGATCAATATGCAGAAAGTCTGAGACAACCATGACTTGTCAACATTTGACCAATTTGATAGGGTGAATGAAGCGGACATTTCATTGACCTCTGATCCAATTCATTCAGACCAGATTACCATTGTGAAGGACAGAGAAGAAGCAGATTTTCACAAGAAAACCAGCATTAACAGCAAAGGGTTTATCCTTTCCAGAGGATGCCCCATTAAAGATTTGATTAATAGAGTGCCAAGGAGAGCAAAGTGTGCCATTGTTCCAGAAAATTTTGATGCAGTTACTACATTAGAACAATAGGATATATACACTTATCCATTTGCAGACATCAATTTTTGCTATCAATTTGAAATGGTAAGTGGATTTATCCTCGTCTTTCCAAGTGTTCTGCAATTAGTATGGGTTTTTTCTCTTTTTTGTCATGTTTTGTCTGCAAGCCATCAACTTGCAATTCATCTTTTATTAGTCAGGAGGGGTAGTTATTTCACAGAGCCAGTGAATGGTTATGCCTGACTAGCTTCTTTGCTGGTTAGTTTAGGTTAAAGTAGGTTTAGTTGTTGTTTCAATTCCTTAAGCGTTGTTCCAACACAAATAAATAGTTTCCATTCAGTAGTTTTCCTTTTTTCAATAAGTTTTTGGTAACCTGTGATGTTCTATAAGTCCAAATGTGTTATATTCATGTACAAAGCTGCTCCAAGTTTGTTTCTAAGTTGTCCCAATGACTCCGTTCCCAATGGATAGGCCTAGGCTACTAGTTTCAGTGTTTAGCAGGAAAACATCCAGCTGAGGTCGCTAGAAATGTTACCTAATTTTCACCCACAGGCTCAATCAAGCAGGATATCATGTGATAGATCTTCAAGAGGCCAAATGGAACATTCACAAAAAGGGAAAAAATCCTACATTTGATGACATTTCACAGTGAATTTAGTTTGGGGCCCTACTTTGTTGGAAATTTGCCTCAATAGTTATAGGCTTAGCCTCCATTAGAGAAAAATCGGTATGACATCTTCATTGTCTGGCCGACTGGCTACTTTGATACATTCTGTTTTGAATAGGTCGTTGTGACCTAGTTTCTGTCTTGCCGAACGAAGCTGCAGAGCCTATCACTAGGACAGGAAGGGTTCAACATTACCTCTTATCACATGGAATTCTTTGGCCGATAGGCCATTCAATCATCAATCGGGGAGACTCATGGGGACCACGGGCTTCGGGATAACTTATGACGCTCGGTGAAGGGTCTCGGCGACCAGTGAAGTCTCCCCAACAATAATAAGGTTTCGGCATGAGATGTATTTTGGCCTATGGTCTCGGCGAACCGGTGGTGTCTCGCTGAAAAAAGGGAGCCTTCGGTGTAGCATTCAAGCTGGAGAGAGGTCTCCCCGACTCTGATGTCTCACCGACAAAAAAGAGATCGCCAAGAGGAGATGCCTTTGCCATGAAGTCCTGACGACGATTAGAGTCTCACTAAAAGCCAACGGTCCCGCTAATGAAGTCATATCGATGTGAGGTTTGGCCAACGGAGTGGAGTCTTGGCGAACGGGGAAAAATCTTTTGTGTAACATGAGAGGCAAAGGGAAGTCTACAAGATGTCTTGGCGAATCAAGGTGGTCTCAACAATGAAACGGGAATTGGTATGACCGATGGACTGTGCCATGATGTCTTCTCGACTTACCATAGTCTTGCTGAAGGAAATAAAGAGGCCTCAACAGAGGATGTTGGTTTCGGCAAAGGATGGTGGGATCACCGTGAAGTCTCAGCGATGCAAAAGGTCTTACCGATGCAGAATGAGCCCGAGGAGGAAAAGAGAGATCAACAAGAGGTCTCCCTGACATAAATGACATCGACAGAGCTCCCAGCCATTGCGGTAATGTCTTATCAACACGGTGTAGTCTCAGCAAAAGGAGGAACATCGGAAAGACAATGAGCCTTGCTATGAACTCTTCCCGACTTGATAATGTCTCACCAAAAGAAATCTAGAGCCTCAGGTGGAGAGATGCTTTTGGCATAAGAAGGCGGGCTTCGCTAGGAGGTCTTAGCGAAGGTGAAGTCTCACCGAAAGGAAGGGGAGGGGCCTCAATATGGTTTTCTTCGGCAAGAGTCCTGCCGACACAAAGGAACCCCTCGGTATGACTAAGGGACTTTCCCGAGAAGTCTCCCCGACTCGTAATGTCTCACCGAGATTAGAGCTCGGAAAAACGCGAAGGGCTCGACAAAAGGTCTCGGCAAACACAAAAAGTCTTGCCGATCAAAGGGAGGCCTCACCAAAAAATGAAAGGGGCTCACCAACGATTGAAGATATCGCCATGAAGTCCTGTCGACACTGGGAAGTCTTGGCGACATAGAAGGTGTCATCGGCAAAGGTCTTACCGACCAGTGGAGCCTCCAAAATGAAAAGGAGTTTGCCAAAGGGAGGGGCTTCTACATGATGTCTTGGTGAACTAAGTGGATCTTGCCGACATGGATTGCCTTCGGTACAGTGTTGCGTTTTGCCCTGAGGTTTCCCTGAAGTGAAGATGTCTCCTCGACCAAAGGATAAATAAACGCATCGCCAGGCAGAATGGAGGTTATCACCAAGAGGTCTGGCCGAAGGAGTAGAGTCATACCAAGAGGAATTCTCTCGACATAGGCTGAGGCCTTCACCAGGATGTCACGCCGATCTGAGGGGGGTCTCGCCGAAAGGATAGCTTTCGGCATATGTCAACAGACTTCGTTAAGAGGTCTTACCGAGTATAGAAAGTCTCCCCGACAATCACTCTTGAAGCGGCGTCGGCAAAGGAAGCGGGCTTCAGAATAAGGTCATACCAAAGTGTGAGTGTCTCAACAACAGAAAAGGGAGCTCGTCGAGGGACAAAGCATTCGGGTATGGTCTCAGCAACTTGTTAAAGTCTCACTGATAAGAAGGCCTTTGGTATAGGATTCCAAGTCGAAGAGATGTCTCCCCGACTCATGATGTCTTGTCGATAAGTGGACGTCTTGGCAGAGGATGGTTTCTTTAGCTTAGGTGGGTTCCTTCGGCAGGATGTCTTACCGACATCATGTGGTCTCAGCAATAGAAGCGGGTATCGGTACAACATTTGATCCTTGCTATGGTGTCTCCCCAACTCGGTGATCTCTTGGTGAAAGGAAAGTGGAGCTCGGTAAGGTAAAATGCATTCGGGGAGACACTAATGGCCTCTTGCCGACAGATGAAATGAGGCCTCGCCAAGCTAAAGTTCCTACGGCACAACCTCTTGCCGACCAGAGAAGGTCTCCCCAACTGAGGGGTCTTGATGGTTGAAGAAAACAAGTGGGGGTCCCACCAATGAAACAGATGGTCTCGCTAGGAGATAGGATTTTCATCATGACGTCTTAGCGATAGTTTGAGTCATGCCGATAAGTTGTAGAGGAAATAATCACATTGGTGAGACACTTTCAATGTCTCGCCAAGATGTGATTCTTTTCAAAAGAAGTTTCGACCGCCTATAGAGCTTGCGTGGAATACGCTTGACCAACCAGAAGGAGCTGAAGAGAGTCGTGGCAATCTGATCAAAATGAAGAATGTCAATGGGATGATTGCAACACGTATCTGTTGTGAGCTCAGGGCATTCAAGGCGTTCAGCCGAGGTGGTTCAAATAGGACACGATGCTAGGATCAAAATGAATGCGGTAGCTGTGAAATATCTGAAGAAGGCTTCCCCAGGGATGACTCTTCACAGCAGGGACATGCAGGGTTCTGCATTAACTCAGTCGAAAAGATCTGAGGAGAGATAGATTTTTCTGAGACTGATATTTTGTAAGCCCTAAGGGGCCGACACATTTTGATATATAAGGCTTTTTTTCCGTTTTGTAGATAGTTCAGATTATACACTCGGAAGAGTTAGTGATTTTTTGTCAATCCTTTCTCGACTAAATGTATGTTTTGTAACTCAACTGAAATCTGGAATGTAAAACATAGTTCACCTTGAAAACAAGTACTAATGCTCTTACCACTCTCATTTCTGTATGTTAGCTTATGTATGTATTTCTTTAATAGTGTTTTTCTCAATCTGTATTCATACCACAAAGTTGTGAAGTTTGTTTCTTCCTTCTTGAGATATGTATTTAGATCAAACCTATCAAGAGTGATGCATAAGTCTAATGGGGTCATGTTGAGTAAGGAAAGTAGCTGCAGCCTAGTTTTCTCAGTGTGGTTGCTTTCTTTTTTTCATTTTCCTAATTTCTTATCAACTCGGTGTATCACCATAGGAATAGTTCAGTATAGTTTCATTTTGTATGCATTTCTTCTCCCTTTACCTCACAAAGATCAATAGTTTAGGTGATACCCAAAGGAAGCCAGCCTTCTCCGGAGGTTCACTCCAATCTCAGGTGACCCACAGCCTTGGAGTGATCCAATGTTTCACTAGAAAGCTCAGTTTTACAACTTTCCATAGGGTGCATTTCTAGGTGACAACAGTAACTTACACTACTTTGGCCAAAGATTTGTTCATTACATTCTAACTCACTTTTTAAGGAGCGATTTCTCACCTCTATGAAGTGGATGTCATATTTTCACCCACGCTATTGCTTGATTTAGTAAATAATATGACCATACTAACTCTTAACAAGTTATTCCATAACATGATTTCATCCTAAAGGTCAATGTATTTTCAAGTGATCTAACTGACCATTTAGGTTACTCCCAAACTTGGTTTATCCTAATCCCAGGAACAAACCTCATAATAATATACTAGTTTACATAACGCCACATAATGACATTTCCAATATGGTACTTCCATATCTTACCATTTTCCAACATTACACTTTATGCAATCATACATTTTCCCTTTAATATCTTAGATATTATAATAATATATTCTAGTTGTCACTATTTGACTATTACCATCAAACGCTACAAACATGCATATCAAACAAATATGATTTCTTTCATCAAAATGCCTTTTTGATTATTCTTCATTTCTCATGGATCTTTCCAAGTTATCCTATAAGGTTTCTATGTTTCCATGTTCATAAATAATCAGAAATCCTTTCTTTCAATAAGACTCAAATATTCACATGTGTACAATGTACACTAAATTCATATCTAATCTGAAGGAAATTTCCAGATTGAGAGAATTTTGTGCTTCTGTACCTTATAGTCTCCTCAAATTACGGCTTTGAGTTGTTGAGATGTAAAGTCCTTTTCTTTAAGACTAGAATACCATGAAAAGGTATAGACTCTTGGACAAGTATAATATAATAGCATGATCAAATATATGTATATATATATCATTAATTCATTTTCAACCTTATTGTTTATTATTAATATAATCATATTCAAATGTATTTCCTAACCCTAGGAATGAAATTTTCTCCTACCTTTAAGGATATATGAGTAACCAATCAAGGATGAACTACCATTATGGTTTTCATCATAGCCTAACAATTTCAATATAGCACCTCAATGTAATATCATTTCCCATACTTCATGATCCATGTAAGCATACATATGGTCTATAACAACCTAGCTATTATACTAATACTCTATGGTTATCTTGTTTAGAAAACACGACCACATAATTCGAACATAATGGATAAATATACATGTATTAACCAATAAGGTTTCACCAAAATAAGAATTCGTCAAATTTAATGCAAGCAAGCTCAACATAACATATAATCATCTTTTCCTCAAACACTTGCAATCATAAGAAAATATGGTATCAAACATGAAAATACTAAAGTAAAACTAGCATGCATGGAATATATCTCCTAATGAAGAATTTTTCTGCTTAAGCTTGGTGCCAAAACTCTGTTTGTTGCTCCTTCTACTTTTAGCTTGCTCACCTTTCTAACTCTAACTCGAAATACTCAAACTATACAAGCAAAACCTCTAATTATCTCTTAATGAAAAACTCTCTCTCTCACACCTCTTGCACAACACTCAAGAACTCAGCTTATGCACAACAAAATGGATTAGAATAATGAAAATGAAAGAATTCCAAAACCCAAAGGACTACCTTCTATTTATACAAAACATTAAGAAGCTCAATGCTACAATTTATTTCTCAAATCTACCACCTTTTACATATGAATGTGATGCAGGAGATTTTTGTTACAATTTTGGTTTGCTTTTAAATTTTGTTTGGTGTTTTGTATGAATGCAATTTTGGCTTGCTTATCTGTAGCTTGAGGAGAGAATAATGTAGTTTAAAATTGATCATGTGGGAGACAAGAAAATGGTTAATGAAGAGAAAGGGACCAATCCAAGAAGGAGCAAAAGAGACACTTTTTTAGGGGGTTGTGTTTTGTCTTGGAAAAATAAAGAATTGAATAACGGTTCTTTGTTTTTGCTTGGAACCAGAAGGAAAAATGACTCTTGGAAAAGAAAGAGGGAAATGATTTCAATGAAGAGTTTTTTCCTATATAATGATTCGATCTTTTTTTACAAGAATCATACACAAAGATACTTGGAACAACAAGAAAGGGGTTGTGGTTGAGTTTTGCATGAAAGAGAACAAAAACAAGAAGCATTGACCCTTATGACAGTTGCAAGAGGAAGACAATAGAAACGATGGAGATGGAAGTAGGAGAACAGAGAAGAATGAGGTTGTGTTTGGAAAAGAGGGGAAGAGTCGTTTGACCAAAACAACAATCACCAATTGTGGTGTTTGTAGAAGCACAGAGGAGTAGGTTGTCAACAAAGGAGGCCAATTTTGGAGTTTAGCAACCTGGCAAGTTAAGTGCAAGAATCAATGACATAGAATGTAGAAGTTGTGATAACCCAAAATAGATTTGGGGGGAAAAGGATAAAGATGACTCTTTAAGAGTCATAGTTACCAGTTCTTGGTTGATGCACAGACAGCTATTAACTTTATTTCTCTATTGTGCAACCAATGCTTTTGGGAGGTTCCTATCACTTGTAAGAGGATGAAATTTGTGAAAAGATCCTGTCACTTTGTGTCTGTAGTTTGGGGGTGTTGTTTTAAGAC
Organism: Sequoia sempervirens; assembly: GCA_007258455.2. Lineage (NCBI taxonomy): Eukaryota > Viridiplantae > Streptophyta > Pinopsida > Cupressales > Cupressaceae > Sequoia > Sequoia sempervirens. The sequence goes on along the minus strand of VDFB02059413.1, from coordinate 35,198 downwards.
TCATTCAAGTGGTTTCATTGAATAAAGAATGAGTTTTTTTGTCGCTTGAACATTTGTTTTGAAAAGTTTAAACAATTAATGTATTTGATGGTTTCCTTTTGGCTATCGCTTCTATTTTGTATTGGAAGACTTGTTTGAACTACGTAACCCTTGCTAAAATTGTCTTTGGAGTATTTTTAATTATCAGTGTTTGAATAAGGTATCCATTAGAATGCAACCTCTAAGACTACAAATACAAAAATAAAACCAACTTCTCTTTTTAATGAGTTGACTAACTAAGATTAAGTGTAATGTGGCTACCTAAATAATCATAATACATATACATATATACAGTCCTGAACAACTTCAGCATCTATTCCTTGGCTAAGTCACCTCCAAAATCTACTAGTAATAGCTATTTTACTCAATCAAACTTAGCAATAGTTTCCTACAAGTTTCTTACTTGCATTGTGGTTGTTGGTTGCTTGCCATAGCAAATCAAACTCTTCTATCTTCAACCAACTCATGGCTTGATCAAGTCATATGCCTCATATATGTTATCTGTGACTTTTAACATCATTGATTTCTATTTGCATTTTACTTCTTAACATAGTGTTGCATTATGTTGTTAAATGCCTTTCATATGATTCCCACGCGCTCAATAATGTAGTAATAGTAATTCCAACACATACGATTATATGCATGACATTTAGCTTACGCTATATCCATGTTTAATATACCATGTTTCTTGTATTTTCTATGTAGCCCTATGACATATATTTGATTTTGTTTTAAATAAACTATGCTACTTCAATTTTCATCACAACTTTTGCAATAATAAAATTATCCTCTTGCATATGTGAATATATGTGCAACATATAGTTAATGAATGGTTAAGTTGTTGGATTTATACAAGCCTTTCATTATTCACTTAGTCCACATTATATATGCGTTGAAGACACTTATATCATTTCATATATATAACATTATATATATTATAATGTCTAATTATTATAATATATATGTATATTATAACCATTAACTAGCATTCATATATATATATATATATATCATTATTTTAGTATCTCACAATAAGCACATATACATATTCATTGATAGGCATATACACAGTGTATATATATATGTCCAATTGATTTCCTGTGTATATGATATATTTGTTTATGAATATGCATAAGTATTTATACCTACATTTTATGAACACACATATATGCTCATACGCACGAGTATATACATATTTAAAACAAATCAAATATACCTACTTATATACATATTACATGATTTAATATATATGTATTAATTAATATATACAAATACACGAAGTAGAACTCATAATCAAAGATTCAATCATGATGAATCAATCAGAAAATAACCAAATAAATCAAAGACATTAACTCAATCATTCCAATCATCCTAAAACTATGACCAGAGGTTTACTTACCAAATCCTAGATTGACTCGACTCAACTTGACTAACTAGGATGTGAGTGTGTGATAGCTCAAGTAGGTACATTAGGGGTTACCGTACCAAACTCCTCTTTTGGGTGATACTCTCCCTCTCCTAACTAGAGGGCTTGATTATTTCCTACATCCAACTTAGTGCACCATAAACGTAGTCAGCTGATCACATGAAAATCATATCCATAATATATCATTTGCATCATTAAAGCATTAAAAATTAATAACATCATAATGCATATTCATTTATTTCTTTCACCCATTGAACATATTAAAGTCATGATTTTGCATTTAACATCATATTTACTCATAAAGATAAAAGTAATCTAGTAATTCAGAAACAGGGTCTAACAAAATAAATTTGACCAATCCATAAATTAATTTATCACCAATAACTTTAAAATTAAAAGCAATAAATCTTATCATAAAGGAATTTTATATGGTCCCCAAGAACTCACAATCCAAGCTTGGTTAAATTAGGTAATCACTAGGGTGTTTTTGAACATAGATTACTTAGCTCTTGTGGTCACAGTGAGAGGGAAATTCAACAAGATTAGGAGTGTAATAAATTACATGAAACTTCAATTTAATAAATAAAGAGTCCATATTTTTAAATTTATAGCTTGTGGTAGAGTGACTGATAGGAAGTCATGTGATTTTATAAATGGTCATTAGGGTTTCATTTTTTACTATAAAATTGAAGTAGTTTTTACTATAAATTTTAGGGAGTAATTAGCAACAAATTTTATGGCTTGATTTTTACCTTTTATAGGATAAAATGAGGATATAAACAAGCAAAAACATGGAGAAGTGACGATGGTAGTATAGGATGTATGTGAAATAAATGGATTAGATAAGTCCCTTTAAATAAAATAGTAATAATTAATCTATTCAAGGACACAAGTATGTACAATAATAACCTTATGAATGTTCATGTCTTCTTGTCTAGTTTTAACCAATCTTCATCAGACACATATAATTTCTTCCTTTATTTTGAAATGAAAAAATAATGATCTTCTTCAAGTAGATATTTCATCTTCAACTTTCACATCTCATAACCAATACCATTGAATTTCTCAATATCCCTGTGGGAATTATAATCCATGGTTTTCATTCCTTTCTATAAATCTATAAATCTCCACAATGTAAAATCTTTGTTGCAGCCAAAAATATTTCAACACTTAATATAAAGGTGTCCCTCTGTATGTAGAATTATTATCTCTAATTCTAAGTATTGAGAAATAAGGTGAAACAACTACAATAAAATCTCTTACAATTGCACATAAATATAAAATATAATTATAAATCCAAGGATAATGAGATAACGATTATGTGATTACGTAAAACTAATAAACCATATGGACACATTATTTACATGGAGAAACCCTTTTGGGGGGGAAAATACAAATGAAAAAGAGGACAAGTATGTTTTAATATTCAACAAATAATACATTTGACACATTAACATTGTCTTCACTTTGATAGCACTCTAGCAACACCTATGTACCTATAAAATAATGATATAAAACCATTATCTCATACCCTCAATATATAAGCAAAAAGAGAGCATAAAACCATAATTTTTTTAAAAATAATGGATACCAAAACTTTGATAGCACTCTAGCAACACTTATGGGCCTGTAAAATAATGATATGAAACCATTATCTCATACCCTCAATATATAAGCACAAATAGAGCACAAAACCATAATTTTTTAACAAAATAATGGATACCAAAACTGTGGTATTATGAAAAACCCCACACATACCTTGGAGAGAATCTTTTGATAATATTAAAATGATAATTGACTTCATATGGACACAACATGAATGCAATCATTTAGCCCTCTAAATAGTAAACATAAATAAAAAGACGTCCTTAATTCTATAACTCCTAATGACTTACATCCCCAAGTATAGCATTTTATTTTGGATTCACCAACTCATGTGGGTCTCATCCAATATGAAAATATCCTCCACACAATCCTAGTGCCTAGAATTAAGAAAGTACATTTAATGAGTCCAAAGTCAATTGTAACCACCACCATTGTCCTCCACCTCCTTCATGAATGCATATGACAACTAATACCAAGATTCTTGGGGAATTTTAATTATAAATAATTTTCCAATTATACCTTAGGTTTCCAAGGACAATTTCCAAGAGTGTTGAAAATACATAAAATATAGATAGGATTGTAAGGTAAATGACACCTTAATCCTAACTTTTATTTCACTCTACATATATCCTCCTCTTCCTTATATACTATATGCCCAAAAATATTGCCTTGTTCCACACCAAAATGTATGTCTTGGGATTGTTGTGCCCTTAGCATACACACCTCGTTTGGAACAGGGACCCTCTCTTTCCTTCACCTTGTTGGGTTATTTTGTCACCGCCTCATTTTGCATGCCCCCATTTTGGTGTCCTAGATGGTCAGTGTGCCTCAAAAGTTTCACTTCAATTTGACCATGTTTCATCCCCTCCAAATTTGCTAATTCCTTGGTCTTCACAGAGTTCCTTTGGCAGTTTGCCTCTGCCAACGTCCTTGTGACCCCCCGAGTCCGACATGGCGGGTTTCCCTTGCCAGACTTCCTTGGTGTTTTCACTGTTTTAGAACAGCCGAAAGGCTTCACCTTTTCATGCCCCGAGACCCAGCTCCTTGATCACCATCCTCATTACTTATGCTTTAACCGACCGTCCTTCACTCCCGTCGGGCCCGCCTCGCCGGATATCTTTGCCCGGAACTCTATTATGTGTTTTCCCTTCTTGAACAGCCATCCTTCATCGGAGTCCTGCCCACCAGACCCTAGCCCCCCTTTTGTTGGTACTCTTCTGATTGACATTGAAAACAATTGTCTTCTCGCGTCCTTCCGGCCTCTAGGTTCTAGACCCCCCGCTGTCATCTCAAAATTTGAATTCACCAACTTATTGCTCGTCGTACAAGCATTTATGGGGGTGCATTAATGAACTTAGGGGTATAAATAAGCTAGTTTGACCTATCATTTCCATATGTCAGGTTATTCAGAAGCAAGTTCAAAGAGATTCAGAACCTTTGTCGATCGCCGCCCTCGAGCCCACTACCTGCCTTTGCTATTTTTCATAGACTCAATGGCACCATTCACCGGGTTCTCGTGGTAGGTTCATCGTTCACCATCCTGCTATTCTTTTTGGTAATTTCATGTCAAAATAATGGGTTGAATGGGGTTAAAATGCATTCATTTGATAGAGGAGGGATAGGCCTAAAAAACCCATGTGATGAAATTTCAAGTCAACCATCAGATCACTCCCCAAATTGAATCCAGAACTTCACCGCCCCGACGTTGTTCTTCATGCAGAGCACTCGCACTCTCTAGGCCCGGGACTCTCATTTGCCATTAATCAAACATGAAGTCAAACCACCTTAATGCGACAAAGTTCCCTCTCAGGTCTGCCATCTCGAGGCGCTCTCATCTTTTCGCCATATGGACTTAACGAGATTCAAATTCCATGACTAAATTCATGATCTTTGGCTCCACTTCTTCGGATTTCTATCCCCGAAATTCCTTCTATCTTTTTTCGTTTCCCTAACGGAATATAGGCCCTATCCGTTTGAGCCTCGGGATCTGTCCCTTTGTTCATTGCCTAAGTTAAAAGAGCAAACTACCTTATCCTTAGTGTCCTTCGGGTCCCAGTCTGCGGAGTTCCATCCTGGTCCGTGGAGTTCCATCTGCGAGCCTTCGTTGCAACATCATCATCCTCATAGCTATCAATTGACTGCCCTCTACCCGTCGGATCCCGAACTTCTTAGCGCTACATGAGTATAAATGGTTAAACTTAAGTGCCTTAGTCTTTGTCAGATCCCCACCATCAGACTCCCATTGTCGGGACTCTGTCCCGTTATGGCTGTCGCGAAAGGGAAAAGCTAACCCATCCTTTCGACCTCTAAGGCCTGGTACTCTGGTCACCGATAGAACTTTCAATGAAGAAAATTGAAAGCCAAGTTCTCATCTGGGTTTGGTCCTCCAGGTTACTCCCATCGGACTTCCACTCATTGCTCGTCATTCTAAATGGCCATCCCCAAATAGCTTCCCGACCTTCTTAACCCAAACACTTGAGTGATGGAGTTATGTTGGACGTCTTTTAGCATCGTGATTCCTAGAGCCTGAAATTCTGCCTCCAGAACGCAGTTTCATTAGGGTCATCTCAAACAACAAAACCCAAAAAACTTTCCCTCTTCATGACTCTGAGTGCCCTAATGATGATCCAAATGACCTCCAATCTAGAAACTAGTCTCGACCCCCATGCTCAAATGGGATCCTCTCATGCATGAACCTTTCAAATCATCTTAATCTAAAAGGCGGGGGAAAACATGCGGATTTCCCTACTCTATTCGCCCTTCAAAATAGCAATCTTGCTAGGGAAGTCCGGCCTCTAGGGCCCGGATCGACCAAATTCCTTCCATCAAATTACTAATGGTGTTTTGGAGTAAATTTTTGATTGCTTGGATGATATATTATCTAATTTGACTCCATCCATAGGGATTTTAGCTAACATTTATGTCTTCATGCTTGATTTTTCTCATCATGCCTTTGTGTGCAGAATATATGGAACCGGGTGCAGGACCCTTAAGGGCAGCCACAAAGAAAGGCAAAGGAAAGAAAATAGGAAGGGCTCCTCATGGAAAAGAGGAAAAGGACCAAATGAAGTACTAGTTCCAAGGGGAGTCATTGCATTCAAAGGTTACCACAGATTAGAAGGAGATTATAGATATCAACTTTGGGCACATCGATATTGACGAATTTAAACAAAGGGTCAGAATCAACCCTAAGATAGAAAATGCCAGATTGATCAGAGGTCATGGAATTGCCAAGGCTGCAGGCTTTCCTCCATCTCTTGTCGCCCCTGAGATAGTAATGGCTTGCAGGGCAACATACCAGCTAAAAACCAGAGAGCGAAGAGGGGATAAGTTATAATGTTTCCACTATTGATTTAGGAACAACTACCAAAGAGCAGAAAGTGGAGCATCTTCAGGAGTTCGTCGCCATAGTAGTGCATTTAATTTAGTAGGATAATATTTTGAAGGAAGAGCTCAAAGCACAAGTGGCTGATCTGACCGCTTGCATCCAGCAGTGGTCATCAACAGAGGAAATTCCTACCACGTCTTTAGCCCCACCACAGTTGTTGTCAAAGGAGCAAATAGACAAGCTCGAAAAGAGGAGAAACTTGGATAAGACTGCAAAGAGCTAGTTCCGGTAGGTCTTCTACATTGGGAATATGGGCATCAGTCATGCTGTTAGAATAGAAAACAAGTTCTTGGAGTTACAAAGGACTCTTGAAAGCACAAGGAAATTTTGTATAGATTTCCTAGGGATATATGGTCTACTTACCTGAAAATTGAGGCCATCCTCAAATTTCTGAAGAAAACATGGAAGGAAGAGCTTGCATTTAAAGAGGATGATTATTGGCTTGTGGAGACGTGGAGGATGGATTTTGAAAATCTAAAGGAAAGGTTGGAGCAGGTGCTTGACAAGGTGGATCCGGATATTGAATGGGCTAAGGAAGTCAGGGCAGATTGCATTCGGTACTTAAAGCTAATGACAGACTATGATATGTTTGTCATGCAAATTGATCTTGAGAAGATAAAGCCTCATTTCCAGAAGAAGATGGAGGATGGGATGTCCACCGAGATCACCACTAACTTTATGAGTTTTTTCACTTGAGCCTTTGCCCAATCTGAGCTATTTAGAGACCATACTGCCAAATATGATGAAGACTAGGAAAAGCTCATTGACCGGTCCAAACAATGGGGCTACCAAGTGCTACAGTCTCAGATCATGGAAATTGATAAGCTCCAAATGTTGATCTTGAAGTTCATGGAGTACGCCACTTTGAAGAAACAAGAGGGAAACCCTATTATTGATGATGAACTCCTCAAGGAATAGTTGCAGCAAAGAGCAATTAGCAAAAGACAAAATGCTACAGTGTTGCCACTAGAAGACAAAATAGGGATAAGGACAAGAATGTATTTTAAAATGTAAAATATTGTGGGGTGGGTGGAACCCTAATTTGTAATGAATCTTGGCCACACAATGCAAATTAATCTTGGCCATTCATTCTACTTTTTGGACAATATAAATAGGGGGTCTACTCTCATTTTCAAGAGAGAGTTGAGTTGTTGTAATGACATGCTGCAGAAATTTTAATAGAAATACATTAACTTTGGTGCATTTATGAGTTTCTCTACATGTTTCATGATTCATCTCCCATATTAAATGTTTTAGTTAGATTTGCTTTGTTGTTTTAGCTAGTTTCAGATTACTTTGATAGATTTGGTAATGTTGTTTTGTGGTTATGAAAATTTATGTTGTGTAGATGCCTTCCTAGTCAATACTTTTTGTTGTTTGATGTTGGTAGATGGCTGTGTAAATTTATCTTGGACTTAAATTCAAATTTACTTCACGCTTTTATCTTTGTTCATGCATGCATATGGTGAACGAATGGTGAAATATCTATAGGGCTTAGAAGATAGCACAAATTTCATGAGACTATGAATTTTCTGGTTAAGTGAAATTCTATTTGATGGAAGTTGTCCACAGCAAAACCTCCATGATCACTGTTCATGGTTAGTTGCAGATCCAGGAAACTCTCCTCTTCCCTTCCCTTTTCCTTCTTTTTTTTTACAAATAGCCTATGCTAAGGTTCATTGCACATTATAAAGCCAAACCTTAAGAAAATATTGGAGTTTGAGACTATTGTTCAAACCTACAACAAAGTGCACATCAACTTCCTATCTTAGGAGCTCCATTTCAAGATTCACTTTGTTTCATCCAACTTCGTAAGTCTTCCCTGTGATTACCAGCAAAATCACATCAAACATCAACTAAGGAATTCCATGCAAGTCATGACCTGACACCCAAGAGACCTTGGGGCGATTTTCAGCAACTTGTTGTTGGAAATCTTCTTTCAAGAGAGGTAGTGCATCCACGTACTACCTATGTTAAGAAAGTGTGCAAAACACCGCATCAACAGGGATTCAAATAAATCTCATTTACTTTAAATACTTTCATAAAATCAACTTCTAAGTGTCTGAAATTATCCTTTCTATCCTTGGATTATGTGGTAATATCATCTTGGTATACCACCATGATTTTATCTATTAGGCCTATAATGGAAACATCTGTTACCCCTTAATGTAAGAGTGTTCTTGCAACTCTCAACACACTTCCAACACAAGAAATAATTCCAAGAAATTAATCATACAAAACAAGAATCAACAACAAGAAATATTGCTTATATTGCATAAGGTCTCCTTCAACTCATGGATTTATGTCCAAATTGAATTTACAATATGTGTGGCCTTTTGGATTCACAGAATACATCAAACATCAGATTCAAATATCTGATACAAACTACAAAAATCATTTACTGGAAATACTTCTTCAATCCCATATCTTATTGCATTTCCATTCTTATCCTACTTGCAACATTCACCTAAAAAAAAATAACAAAATATTTCAGCAATCTTTCAAACTTATTTGTTGTTGAATTTCACATTCAACCAACAACTACCCTATCTCCACACCTCTCTCTAGGAAAATATACACCCAAAATTCACCCTACCACCATCTGGAAATAAAAAATAAAAAACAAGATAGTTTTGACAACTCTTTTAGCAACCACTTTCTCCACAAATTTGTAACTCCTCCTCCACACCCCCAACATGGAAAAGGCAATTAAAAATCATAAAATAAAATATTTAACTCACCAATGCATGAGCAAAACAATTCCAGGAAAATTGGTCTTCAATAGTCAACGCATTGTTTCACCACTCCTCACAAATGGAGTCCAAATTCAAAACTTGCCCAACATGCACATCATGGGCATCCCATTTTTCCAACACTGATGAGGAGTTATTAAATTCTTTACAAAAATTTGAAATCCCTAGGAAAATCCCATGCCTCAAGTTGCTTTTTGCCAATTCAAGCTTAAAATTGCATTTTCCAGCACAAACTCCAATTACACCATGCAATAAAAATCAGTCCAATTATTCGGATTTTGATTTTTGGATAAGAAAATCAAAACATGACATAAAAAATTATTCCAAGCCATTTCGCATCAAAATTTAATTCTTTTTGGTTGATGCAAGATTATCTTCAGCCATGGATGCTCTTGCATCAAACACCCATGGTAGAAAGAAAAGTGACCTTGTCACTTCTGAAGAGGATAACCAAGGTGATTAACCTCAGCTTATGACAACCAATATGAGTCTTCAATAGGTCTTTCAAACCATTTTACCAAGTATTCAAATTATTTCTCATGCCTTGTGCTCCTACTCACCTTGTTGTCCAAAATTGCCTCTATCTTCTCCTTCTCTAAAGGAGGTGTTGGTATATGTAATTGTTCACCTATTGTACCTTCATCAATTTCAGCTTCATGAAACTTTGTTAGATTGGAAATATTAAATATAGGTGAAATATTGAGCTCACTAGGCAACTCTACTTCATATGCATTACTTGAATCATGCTTGTTTACAATTTTGCAAGGCCCAAATTTCTTCATTTTCAGCTTGTTATAGGTACCAACTAGAAATCTTTCTTTTCTTGAGTGTACCATTACTTCATCACCAATTTGAAACTCCTTATGTCTCCTCTTCAAATCAGATTTATACTTGTACTAAAAAATCATTTTAATGATGTGCTTTCTTACCTCTTCATGTATGATCTTCATGTGATCAGCAAAGTCCTCTACTTCTGCACTTTTATTTTTACTTTTATCTATCCTTTTTATATTTGAAACATCTCTTAGGCTACTGCCATAAACTATTTGAAATGGAGATTTCCCTTCACTCCTATTAATTGAGTTGTTATATGAAAATTTTGCTTGAGGTAGAACCAAATCCCACCCCTTTGGCTTGTCTCATGTAGTGTAGAAAATCGCAAACCTTTACAATTTCACACTATGTTTGCATCCCCTTAATTAATTGGACTTAATTAAGCCTCCAATTGACCAACTTATGTTTCCCAAAGCCTTATTATTCTTGTTTTCCAAAAGGGAAGCCTACATTAAACAATTTCCAACATTAATTTAAACACCTTGGGATTTAGGTCCTAGAACCCATTCGTCCAAGGGAAAATGGGTCCCCTTTAAGTCTTAGGACACAATTTTTAATATTTTTTTGCAGTATTTTAATGATTTAAATTCAAGTTTCAAATTTTGGCTTGTGGAATCTAATTTTGGGGAAATTAGATAAATACCTATAAATACCTAGTTATTTTATCAATTCAAATCTAACAAGCTAGAGGCAACTTTCACAAGAGAAAATATTATTGTCAAGAGAATTGAAGAGTGGATTTATCAGTCATCTATAGCAACAATTAAGATCATATCATCATGTCAAATTTCATGTCATGTTTTGGAGCTAACATTGTGATGTAGGTGTCAAGCATTCAAGCATCAAATCAAGCAATCAATCAAGCCAATTCATGCAAGATCCAAACCTTAGAGAGATGTGTTAGACTTCAATCCACTAAGGGTAGCCATTAAGGTTTTGGTGAGTTGTAACAAGCTTTGCTCATTCATCAATTTCTTCCATTTATCATTATTTCAATATCAAGGCTTAATTACCAAACTGGGGTTTGACCAAGGCAAACCCCCATTCACCCAAAAACAAACATTTTTCTTCTCCATTTGTATGTGCAGATTTATAGGTGAAGAAGGACTACAAATTGATTAAAGAAGAAATTTTTTAAAGTTGTCAAAGTTGTCATCATTATTGTCAAGACACAAAAACTCACCTACAAATTCTATTTCCAGCTTTTTGACAATCAAACTTGGAGAAATCAGAATCTTAGATCTGAGATATGAGGACTGCAAAATCATATTTTTGACCCCTGCACTAGGACCCATTCACCCTAGGGCAAACCAGTCCTGGTATAGAGCTTAGAACCCACTTTTTATGCCAAGTGCACACCATTCTGCCCTTCTCAGATATGCCTACAAAGAATCATTTTTATTTTTGTTATCATAATATTTTGCATTTCAAGTGTTAGGTCGTATAGTTTAGTTTATTAATGCACTTTAATTTATCTCCCAAAATAGCAATTCAATCATTTCTATCATAAGAAAATAACAGATTTCCCATATAGGGTTGACTCACCTCAAGGTTGAAAGTCAATCCTATCTTTGGGAGATCTCTTTTTCTAATGAAATTAGGAAAAGTGTGAGTATGTTTAAACATTTGGATCACATATCTTTCAATCAATCCATATTGAATCCACACACACACCACTTATATTTTTCTTTATTTCATCTCAAACTAGACTTCTCAACAAATTTCCCAAGCTTCTATTCACCACCTTTGTTTTCCCATCCATTTGAGGATGGTAGACTGAACAAAACTTCAAATCATCCCTTAGCTTCTTCCATTATGTCCTCCAAAAGTATCCCACAAACTATGTATCTCTATCTAAAACTTTGCTCTTCGGTAGACGATGTAGCCTCACTACTTCCTTGAAAAACAATTTTGCAACATGTACAACATCATTGGTCTTTTTACAAGGAATGAAATGATCCATCTTAGAGAAACATCTACTAGCACAAATATTGGATCATATCCCTTTTGGGTCCCTCGAAAACCAAGAACAAAGTCCATACTAATCTCTTCACATGGCCTCTCGAGTACTGGAAAAGGATGATATAAACTCATGTTTTGACTAATTCCTTTTGCCACTTGACAAATCCTACAACTTTGCACATATTTTCTAATATCTTTCTACAAGTAAGGCTAATAATATTTCTCTCCAACAAGTTCTATGTGTTATATTTGTGAATAACACAAGACACAAGATCAAACAACAAACAAAACACCTTCCACACAAGAGCTCTACAAAACAAAGATTTGTTATTCCTCAAAAAGAAAATACTTACAGAATGAATGCTTTATAAGAGCAACCCTAATGATAAAGGGATAATATTATGAAAAGTGCCAACATATTGTGTGATGAGATGAAATGATCTAATATTAGCTCTCTAGTTAACATAAATAAAGTATTGAGTTAACTAATAAAGAAATCCTAAGTTTAGCTTAAGTGCATGATATTTAGAATAATAATTAATTAAATATTAATTAATTATTCTATAATACATGATAACTCTAACACCCCCCTTAAGTGTAACTTAGGGAGTAGCTAAAAACTCAAAAAGCCAATGCATGAAAAGCAAAGAAAGCATGAATGGGTCCCGACAACTTGTCCTGATGAGGCACCCATGTACAACTAAAAGATCTTTGAAAGACAAAGAAATGGAGAAAACCTCATGGGAAAAACTCCACTCCAAAAGAGATGAAACCGTGCATGAAAAAAACATGAAGGAAGGCCTCATGAAGACCCCCCCAAGGATAATCTCCTTCACCCTAAGCATTGATCACAGCTAAAGATAGCGAGGCGATGCCAAAGGTTTCGTGAAAATGTATGCAACCTACTCCTCTGTAGGCATGTACTCCAAGGTGAGAAAACTATCTTGAATCAATTGTCGTATGAAATGTATGTGGATCTCTATGTGCTTAGTACACTAATGCTCCACTAGATTGTGAGAAATGTGAATGGTACTCTAATTGTCACACGAAAGAATAGTGGGACTATCAGGAGGAAAATCGAACTCAATCAATGATTGTCGAAGCCACAAAACCTCCTGGCTAACCCAAATTGTTGCACAATACTCAACCTCTATGGATGATAATGCAATAGCAGATTGCTTCTTGCAAGACCATGTAATGAGTCTATAACTAAGGAAAAAAAAGGCTATAAGTGGACTTCCTATCATTGACATCACTAGCCCAATCTGAGTCAGTGAAGCCAATAATCCAAGGATCTCCTGATGTATAGTGACTACCATAATGTGAGGTGCCCTTAATATATCTCAAAATTCATTTGGAAGCTTACCAATGACTCTCATGTGGATCATGTGAGAATCAAGACACAAGACCAACCGCAAACAAAAGATCAATATGTGAACGTGCTAGGTACAAAAGACTACCAACCAACTGCCTATATAATGTAGCATCTATTGAAGGAGTAGTACAAGTGAAAAACAATACAACACCTGACTAGAATGGTGTGGGGACAAGCTTGAAATCAAGCATGCCAAATCCCTGAAGCATTCCAAGAGCATATTTCTACTAAAATATGGAAATCCCATCCAAAGACTGAATAACTTGTAAACCAAGCAAGTAGTGCAGAAGGCCGAGATCTATCATCTCAAATAGCTCCATCAAATCTTGTTGAACATTTTGGATCATGGAGGATGAATCACCTATAAGGATCAAATCATCCACATATAGCACAAGCATCAAAAGATCACCCTCCTATCTCTGAATGTTAACTATGGGATTAGAATGACATCGTGTGAAGCCAAAAGAAAGCAAAAAAGTGTCCATCTTCTCATACCAAGCCCGAGGGGCCTATTTGAGACCATATAGTGAATGATGAATTCTACAAACTACCAAAGAGTCCTCAGTAAAACCATGTGGCTTCTCCATATAAATCTCCTCATGAATATCACCATGAAGGAAGGCACTCTTCACATCCATCTGAAATATTGACCATCCCTGTGAAGCTGCAAGGGAAGTACAAGGAAAATATAATTCATCTTGGCAACAGGGGCAAAGGTCTCAGAATAATCAATACATTTGACCTAAGAGAAACCCTTTACAACAAGACAAGCCTTATACTTATCAATAGAGCCATCTACAACATATTTGGTATGGTACACCCACTTGCACGAAACAATGGTTCCAAAACCTTAGGAAGAGGAACTAAATCCCAAGTATGATTCTTCATCAGAGAAGAATACTCATCTACCATAGAACTATCCCACTCAAGAATACCAACTCCCTCTGAAAACTCCTAAGGATCATTTGAAATGGTATGACTCAAAAGACTAACTCTTGATGTCTATGCACAAGTGTGATGGGAGTCTAAAAGATCACTTGCCAAAGGTCTAGTTGCATCAATAATATTGCGGGCCTACTTGGGTAAAGAATGAATATCTAGAGGTGGTGGGATAGCTAGAGCATCATCCTTGTCCTTAAGAGATGAGTAATCCTCAAGATATGAGGAGTGAGTAGTAGGAGATGAGGGAGAAGCTAGGGATGGAGAATCCGTCAGAGGAAAGCACTCATCAAACTGGACATCTCATCAAAACAAGACCTCTCTGGAATCAAGATCAAACAACATGTACACCTTAACATTCTCATAATAGCTAAAAAATATGAGTGGTCAGCTCTTCCTCTCCATGGCTTTCCATTGAGCTTCAATGAATGCCCAAGCCTCACTACCAAAGACCCTGAATGAAGATACATCAGGCTTGAAATGCACTAGTAGAATTTGGCAAATAAATGACTACATGACTAAAACTTTTAGTCACAACAACTAAAGATGACTAAATTCTACTCATTTTTTGCAACACAACTATAAATGATTAAATAAATGACTAATTTGATCATCATAAGTAACTAATTTGATCATTGGGTAAAAATCACAACTAAATAATTAGTCACAAAAATAAAAACTAGACAATATGATATTAAAGTGGATAATTAAAAAATATATTTCAAATTGAGGGAGTGGTTGTATTATAATATAATATAATAATAATATATTATATTACAATACAATATATAATATGATATTATATTATATAATATTATATTATTAATATTATAATATTATATTTATATTATATAACAATATAATATTTATATTATATAATATTATATTATAATATAATATAATATAATATTATAATATAGTATAATATTATATAATATAAATATTATATTATACTATTATATTATATTATGATATTATAGTATAATATAATATTATGATATTATAATATAATATAATATAATATTATGATTATAATATAATATTATATTTATATATATATATTATATTATAATATTATACTATATTATATATATAATATATTATATTTATATTATATAATATTATATTATATTATATAATATTATATTATAATATAATATAATATAATATTTATATTATAATATAATATAATATAATATAATATTTATATTATAATATAATATAATATAATATAATATTTATATTATATAATATTATAATATAGTATACTAGCCATGGCACCTTGTGTAATGGGTACGTCGAAGAGGTGTGGAAGGTCAATTAGGAAAAAATAGGTTTATTTGTTGCACATTTGCGTAGTGTATGAGATCAATTGGTAGGTCATTTAGAAAATGATTTTAATAATATTATTTATTTTATTTTATTTTTTACTATAGAATAATAAATTTTATGTATTAACTATTATATTTATATCAGTATTATATTATTATATTACATTTATTATTTATGTATTAACTATTATATTGTTGATAAAGTCTAACAGATCATTCATGCTATCAGAATAGTCCATAAGGCTGCCAAGCTTCTCCGAAGGGAAAAGAGGGGAGTCGAAGTCCCCAACCACCATATACAAGGCATTTTTATCAATTGAGATTAAAGATAAAACTTCCTCCCACATACTCCTCCTTCCTCCCCTAGAATTGGGGGCGTAGATGTTGAACAGATGCCATGTGTGATTGTCATCCTTGAGGGTTACAACAAGGTAACTATGAGAGAACACAAAGGCTTCCCCATCAGCTTTAGCAAAGTTCCACATAGTGGCAATACCACCTAAGGCACCATCTGCCTTGCTATAGAAGAAGGTGGAGCCCGACTAGATTTTGTTAGCAATAACAGAAAAAGTCTAGTTAGTCATCTTAACTTCCTGAAGCAAAAGGACATCAATTTTAAGATCCACAATATATTGCCTTAGTGCAAACTGTTTCTGAGGACTATTCAATCCTCGTATGTTCCATGAAAGGAACTTCATTTTTTACTACGATGGGTTGAATCAAGGGTTGATTAACTACCACTGGCAATATCCCTAGCATTAGCTTTATTCCTTGACAATCTCTTTGAAGGTCTTCGAACTCTACTATCAGTTCCCACATCCACTTTCTTAGTCCTTGTTTTCCTCTTTTGAGATTGCTAGTCCTCCATGTTATCACCATCATCCAAAGCTTTAGGGGGAAAGGACTTGGAGTCCGGAGTGAGGATGAAAGATTTAGTTACTTCCCCAACACAAACCTCCACACCATCCTACTGGGAAGAGAAGATACACGAGGTAGCAGCCACCAAACTAGATTTTGAAGGGATAACTGGCCCATACCCTGTCAACTGTCGGGTAGAAACAACAGCCTCCATTGAAGGCACACCCACAGGTTTGTCAGCAACAACATAACCCAACTTCATGTTTCCCAAGTCCATGCACACAAAGGACAATGGAGACCAAATAGCCTTTTCATCACCATTAGAGGCAAGAGGACCAAACACCAGGTCGAGATCCTTGAGAGAGGAGAGTTCTCCATCCTCCAAGAGATCCGAGGAAATCCTCAAAGCCTCAAAATTAGTTTTGGTCTTATCCCTAGGGTCAGGGGATTTCATCATTTCATACAATCCGTCAGTAAATGGATAATCATCCATTTCATTAATTTTTACACTCTCCCCCACAATACTAGTGCTAGGATCCAGCTGAATCTTTTGCATATCAGGAGGACAAGATGGGTTCTTCCCCTGAAAGGGGTTCCTTCGGTGCAATACTTTTGCAGTCAGCAATAATATGGCCTTGCTTGCCACATTTCTGACAAAACAAGGTGGCATTCTCATAAACTAGAGCCTAGGTCCATTTTCTCCACTTAGATTTGAGGGTGATAAAGTTGGGGAGAGCTTTGTTAATGGAGACATTAACACAAAAGTGAGCAAAAACCAACCTGAATTTCGCTAGTGTGACCACATCTACCACTACAAAGCTACCAAAGGAGCTCCCAATCCACCAGAAAATCCTCTCATCCCAGAATTCCAACGGAAGGCCCGATAACTGAACCCAAAAAAGGGCCATCCGAGTGAGTTCAGCAGACAGGTCAAACCCCGGCTTCCATTTAGCCAAAGATGGGAAATGTTTACCATAGGCCCATGTGCCCTAGAGGACGTAAATCAAATCCTCCTCTGCCATAAATTTGAAAAGGAAAATACCGGTAGGCATTGCCGATATAGTCACACTACCCTTCAGTTTCCATCGAGCATTAGCCCATCTTCGGACCATATCAATAGTCAACCTAAAGGCAAAGAATCTTCCCACCAAAGCAAGGTGAAGAGAGGAAGCAACCTCATCCATGATCGTGTCAGGAAGGCAGAGCTCTGAGCCTTCCTCCATCTGAACAATTTCAAGACTGAAAGTGTCAAGAGTGTTAAATCTAGACCCTGTAAGGATATTCTTCTAGCACTCCTTAGAAGAGTCAACACCCCTGAGGCAGCCATTGTCCCCGCCAGTAAGAGACCCAGAAAGTGCATTGGAGTCACATGAAACAAACGCCACATCCCCATGTGCTGCATGCAGATGAATCTTGTTCGTATCGGGTGGGAGGTCAGGCTAGGGGGAGATAGAGGCCTCCCCTTATTCAGATTCATCTGGATAGGGTACTTGTCTTGGTGGGTTGGGATTTGGGATGCAATGCTTCTCTTGTTTCTCTCCCTAGAACTATTTATGACCATAGCCCAATTCTTCTCCAGTGGATAAATAAGTCATTCCATGGATCTCACCCTTTTAGGTTTGAAATTATGTGGATGACACACCAACATTTTAGAAATCACATTGAGGATTGGTGGAGCTATCCGATTCAGGGTTCTATTATGTATAGAATTTCCCAAAAACTAGACTTTATTAAGAAAGAGGTTAAGGGATGGTCTAGAGTTACTTTTGGTGACTTTTTTAAAAATAAAAAGATGATCAAGGATAAGCTTGATGGGATTCAAAATCGTATGGCCAGGGGCTCTCTCCTTCAACCTTTACATGAGGAGGAGAAAATTTGGAGGAAGTGGAAAGATTTATTAAGTAAAGAAGAATTATTTTGGAAGCAGAGATCTAGAGTTCAGTGGTTGAAAGAGGGTGACAAGAACTCTGCCTTTTTCCACAAGATGATTGTAGGCATAAAAAAAGAAACACCATCAAGTGCATGATTAATGAAGAAAACTAGGAGATTACGGAGGCTGATAAAATTGGAGAAATAGTGGAACACTACTTTAGACAAATTTACTTAGACACTGGTATCACCCCTTCTGCTAAAGTGCATGACAAACTCCTAAGGCACCTCCCTTCTAGCATCAGTGAAGAGGATAATTTACAGCTATGTGCCCTTGTTTCAGAGGAGGAAGTCAAGATGGTTGTGTTTGCTATGGGTACCTGTAAAGCCCTGGGGCCTGATGGCTTTCCCTCGACTTTCTTTCAAGATTACTGGGACATTGTCACCTATGATTTAGTCATGGATGTCAAAGATTTTTTAAGAATTGGTAAACTACTAAAAAAATTGAACAATACCTTCATTTCTTAGTCTCAAAAATGTAGGAACCAAAGTATATGGCTAACTTTAGGCCTTTAAGTCTTTGCAACACTGTTTACAAGATCTTTTCTAAGGTCCTTGTTAACCATCTTAAGCCACTGTTGGATAAGATTATCAGCAAATTCCAAAATGGATTCATCCTTGGAAGACAAATTCTTGATGCTGACATTACGAATCATGAAATAATCCACTCCATGGAGAAAAGCAAAAATCAAGGTATGGCTTTCAAATTAGATATTTCTAAGGCTTATGATAGGGTGAGATGGAAATTTCTTTATTCGGTTCTTGCTAAATTTGGGTTCAACGATAAGGTGATTGGTCTAGTTAAAGAATGTGTGGAGACTGCCCAATATTCTGTCATGGTCAATGGGACCCCTTGGGGGTTCTTTAAGGTAGACAAAGGCATTAGACAAGGTGACCCTTTATCACCATACCTATTTATTATGATTGTTGAAGTCCTTAGTAGTAATTTTCTATCCTCACTTCACTCTGGGAAAATACAGGGAATCTGGGCTGCCTCCACCCTACCTCCCTCTATCCTTCAGCAATTTGTGGATGAAACCTTCCTTTTTGGAAAATATTCTATGGTTGAAGCTAGAGAATGGAAGTGCCTTCTCCACGATTATGCCAATGCCTCTAGGAAATGTATAAATTATAATAAAAGTTAGATCTATTTTTTCAGTACAAAAGTTGATCTTCAAGCTAAGATATTATCTATCCTGGGTTTTCATAGTGCTACTCTTCCGAGGATTTACCTTGGTTTACCCCTCACTATTAAGGAGATTACTCATAGTTTTTGGAATAATATTTTAGAGAGAATGCAAAAGAAGCTTATTGGATGGAAAGGTACACTCCTTAGTAATGTTGGAAAACTGCGACTTCTCAAGGCCTCCCTATAAGGGATCCCAGTCTACTTCCTCTCCCTCTTTAAGATTTTAGGCTCTATGGCTGAAAAACTTGAAAGAATACAAAGATCCTTCCTTTGGACTGTTGTTGAATAGAGAAAAAGGCTTGCTCTTGTGAACTGGGAAACTGTCTGCCATCCTAAATGTCAAGGAGGTCTTGGGATTAGAAAGATCGCCAATTTGAACAAAGCCCTCATCACTAAGGTTGGTTGGAATCTTATGTTGGGAAAGGTTGAATGGTGCAACATAATGAAGGCTAAATATTTGAACTAGGAACACTTCTCCAAGGCCCTAGATCTAATGGGTCTCCCATCGGGGTCAAAAATTTGGAATAATATCCTAAAATGCAAATCTCTTTTGAAGGAAGGTATCAAATGGAAAATTGGGAATGGGAGATCAATAAGATTCTAGGAGGATAGCTGGATGAGGGTTAGAACCCTTGCTGATAGCAATTTCAACATCTTGCGAGAACATGCTAAGGAACATATTGGTACTTTTATTGCAGATTATACTACACCCAGAGCCAAATGGAAAACTCTAGAATTGAGTTTCTTGGATAGACCTGACCTCCTCCCTAAGGTTTTTGAGCTTTAGGTTCTTTTAAACAAGATGAGACTTCCTCTCTTTCCTAGGGAGGACAAGGTTTTCTGGACAAAGAATTGGTTAGGTGTTTTCTCTATCAAGTCTGCTTATCATCTGTGGCTAAAGTTTGATGGTGATGAGTATTGCTGGAAGGTGTGGAACCCTTAGCTCATCCCCAAAATCAACTTCTTTTGGTGAGCCTCCATTCATGGTAAAATTTCAACTATTGATAACCTTGTCAAAAGAGGCTTTCAATTTCCCAACTGGTGCACCCTTTGTAAGTCGAAGGAGGAGACAATTTCCCATCTCTTTATCCACTGTCAATTTTCCTCCCAAGTTTGGAAGAATGTCTTACAAAAGCTCAACATCCATTGGGTTTTTTATAGGAATATTCATCAATTCATCTTTAATTGGAGGTACCCCTCTAAACACCCTTTAATCAGGTAACTTTGGCAACTTATTCCTCCACACATTTGCTGGTGTCTATGGAAAGAAAGGAACATGATTTTCAAAGAGAAGGAGAACAGTGTGGACAGTCTATTGATAATCATTAATAAACTCCTTCTTGATAACATTTCAGTTTGCCAGTGGAAAACCCCCAATGGCCCTCCTACGGGCTGGGATAAAAATTAGCTAAAATTTGGAAGTTTCCTAGTGACTTCCAGAAGTTTGATAACTCCAAGAATATTTTCAGGAGCAACACGAAGTGGAAAAATCCAAAACCACCCTGGTTTAAACTAAATTATGATGGGGCGGCCAGAGCTGGGAAGGTTGCGAGAGGTGGTATCATCCGATATCATAATGGTTGCTTGGTTGTTGCCTACTCAGGGAACCTAAAAGATCACACTTGTAATTAGGCGGAAAGTATGACCCTCCTATGGGGCCTCAAAGTTGCACTGTCAATTGGCGTTAAGTCCATGGAAATTGAGGGTGACTCACAACTGATTGTGGAAGCCACGAAAGGAAAGATGGTTGTTGGCTAGTCCATCCAAGAGGTAATTGAAGACATTCGCTCTCTTCTTACAATACTTCAGGAATTCACCATTTAGCATGTCTACAAAGAAGGAAATGCGGTTGTTGACAGTCTGGCTTTAGCCAGGCTTGATCGAGAAGGATTATGGTGCTGGAGGAAAGAAGAGTCTTTCCCTCCTTCCGATGTGGCTCTTCTAAGAAAGGATTTTAATGAAATTCGCCATGATTCCTAAAAATTTATTTCTTAACTTAGTGTGGTTGTTACTAACTTTCGTTAGTAATGATGGCGGGAGTTTTTATTTAAATAACTGGTCGTTGTGTGGGAAGAGTGTGAGGGAGGATTTTCCATGTGTCACATACAGCCTTTTTTGGTTCGTCGTCAGGACTTTCCATTTTGATCCTAATGATCGATGGGGTCATTATTTTTTGAACCCCCTCAAAGTTCGTGATGATCTTTTCAGACTGGTGGATTTTGTTCGATTTTTTGAGCTGTCTGGATTTATTTTCGATATCATTTCTCTTCATGTCATGGACTTCTCACATGAGGGAACTGCTAGGCCTGCATTGGAAATGGGAAGTGGCATTTATTATCATCTTTTTTGGCTTTTCAAGTTACCTTTTACCGTCCATTTCTCTGTGGTGTTTTCTAGACTTGGTTTTCTTTGTATCCACCCTACTATTTTTCTATGTCATTGTTCTGGTTTTATGCGGCAAGTGTGTTAGAGCTATGGGTGGGGACCAGGTGCATGTGGAGCCAGATAAGTGTGATGAATGGAAGGCGGATGACACTGTCAGGCATATATTCAAGGAAGGTGGTATCTCCCAGTATATGGAATTTATGACTGGCCATGACGAGGGTCTATCCAAACAACTTGTGACCTCTTGGAATGCCAGAAGGGTCACCATTGGAAGCATTTCCTTCGATATCGATGAGGAGGTCATCGCCAGGGCCACGAGTCTCACTCTAGATGGGCGTACTTGGAAGAAAACAACCAAATTTGTTGATCAGACCAGCCTCAACTTGTTCTTCCAGGGTGACAAGAAACCTGTCAAGTTATGCGGAGGCTATGACCGTGAGGCACTTCTTGAGCCTTGGGACATAATTTGCATGGTGGTGATGAAATACTTCACCCTCAAAGGAAGATACGGTGTGTATTACTAATACCATTTCAATTTCCTCAATCACCTTAGGAATCATCATAATATTTCCTTCCCATTTTTTCTCATGCATTCTCTTGAGAGTACTGTGCTTGATGCAGTTGAAGCCATGAATTCAACTAAAAATTTCACCATCCTCCACCAAGGGCTTATGTCCAGAATTTACCATTTTCACTTAGCCCTTTTCCCTCCTTGACCCATTACTGTTGTTGAAGCTTCCTGACCCACCTCTATTGAAGAGGCTCTAGTTTCTTCTACTCCCTCGTCGACTAGCATTATGGACACCTCTGGCCCAAACAAGAAAAAATGTATCAAAAACCCATCCTTGAAAGTTTCTCCACATGACACATCCCCTCTCTGGGGCCCATTGTGGAGAGTAAAGATTAAAAAAAATGCATAGCCTCCACCCCAAGAATTAAGGCCAAAGCCTCCAAAAAGACAAAATTCTAACTCCAACAAATTGACTCTAACATTGAGATCACCGAGGAGACTAATACTCCTTGCAGGTCAAATAGACTGGTTATCAAGCAAGAAAAAGCGAAGAGTTTTAAGGATGTCTCGTATTCTGACAATGGTGATGGGCGTGAGAGTAGGAGTAAGGAGGAAAAGGATGTGGGGGAGGAGGCTCTCTCAGTTTCTGCTAGTAGCTCCCATGTTTTTGAAAGCCTTAAAAGGGGTCCTACCAGCATTAAAATCAAGGAGGTCAAGTATCGCACCTCCAACATTGTGGAAGGTAAGGCTCCCATGGAGGAAGCCTACAGTAAACAGGATGTTGTCTGGGAGGAGGTTGACAATCTGAAAAATAGATTCAAGAGTTTGGAGAAAAGACTGCAGGATGTTACTAATTTTGCTTTAAAGATTATGCACAGGTTAGCCACTACGTTATGTCTGTTGTAGAAGGAAAAGTTTGTGAATGATGTGGAGGAAGAATCCGTCAGCAAGGAATTGCTTAGGTTCCTCACTGAAGATTGGGCTACCATAACTTTAGTTAAGCCATGCAGCAGGAAAAAAGATTAGTCTTTGGTGGGTTTAGGTTTTTTGACTAGGGATGGTTGAATCAGCCTTCGTTTATGTTTTGTTCTGTTAAAGACATTGTTATTATGTTTATTTTTCTCTATGACTGGTATGACCCTTGGTGGTCAATAACTATGATTGTTTTAAATCATGCTATCATGATGGACATTACTAGTAGCTTTAGTTCAGTTGTTAGTTTTTGGGTTGTTTTTTATATGATCTGCTTAGGGTGATGGTTTTGTTTTTAGACCTGCTGTTACTGTGTTGTTAGTGTTAGTCTGTTGTGGATGGTAGTTGGTGCCTTGTATTAATGGGACAACACCCTTGTTTTGTTGCTTTTTATATCAAAAACTATTATATTGTTATATAATATAGCATTATATATTAAAAATCAAATTATTTATTATATATTTTTGATAATTTTCCTAATCATATTTTGTATGCACATGTACTAAAATAGAAACAAATAACCTTACTTGAAAACTATTGAATATTTTATTTATTATTTTAAAATGTATATCAATAATATAAAATTATTTTACTTAGACTTAAATAATAAGTAAAACTATATAATCACATTATCAATAAATTAATTAAAAATTCTCACTATTGCCGTGAAAGCTCCTTTTATATTATTTTATAATTAATAAAATAATTATAAACTAATAAAATAATTTTTAACTAAAAATAATTATAAACTAAATATAAGTCCCACCCCTTTACTTTATCGAAAATAATTATAAACTAAATATAAGTCCTGCACCCTTTACTTTATCAACTTGATTAATATTAAAATGAAGATTTATTAAAAATTTAAAAATGAGGTAAGGATTTAAAAATGGCAATAAAAATGAGGTGGCTTGGCAGCTACTGTAACTTGAGCTTTTCACTTACTTTTTTTTTTAATTCTTTTTTTTTAACCTTTTGCTAACGTACTTTCCAGCACTTTAACGCGCTATTATTATGAGGGAACGCGTAAAATAATTGATACAAATCTTTAAAAAGAAAAATGAAAATCAATGAAAAATGT
This sequence comes from Sequoia sempervirens, assembly GCA_007258455.2. Lineage (NCBI taxonomy): Eukaryota > Viridiplantae > Streptophyta > Pinopsida > Cupressales > Cupressaceae > Sequoia > Sequoia sempervirens. The sequence goes on along the minus strand of VDFB02059413.1, from coordinate 10,621 downwards.
TGGAACCTCAGATGGTTTCTTTGTCAACCAGGTATTCAGGAAATGAATCTTTGAAATCTTATATAGGACCACCTTCAAGTAAATATTATATTTATATTATATTATTAATATTATAATATTATATTATTATATAATATTATATTATAATATATTTAATAAATATGAGAGATTATTTATTTTGGATTTCATTTGAAATCATTTTTAGTGGCAAAAAAACATTGAAATCCTTTTTAGTGGCAAAAGAAAAAAACCCTAATCGTTCCCTAATTTCATTTTAATAAACATACTCTAAAACCGTCATTGAAACCTTATTTTTAGGCTACAGCTTGCCAAATTGGTGCTCAACCGGTGGGAGTACTCTATGCTAGAAGGTTGGAAGAGCGAGATCAGACTTTCTCACCCTCCCTGATTCCCGGTTTGAGTCCTTAATGAGGAAGAGTTTGGAGGAGCCGAAACCAATAGCGACGAGAAAGCAGCAAAAAATGGCAATAATGTAAAAACCTAAATGTGCTCATTATCGGATCTTGGCCGTAATTTCATTTTAATAAACATACTCTAAAACCCTTGTCAAAACCTTATTTTCAGGTTGTTGCTCACCAAATTAGAGAAGTGAAAGGTCTCTACCAACAAGGGAAGCAGTTGGGGGAATTGGCAGGATATACAATCATCTATAGAACTTATTTTTTTCCATTCCTTCAAACTTTAATTTCTTTAATTTGTTGCCCTAAAACTATGTGCTTCTCATTCCAAAACCCTATTACATTTAACTTATTGTTTTGGGACATTGCAGGTGAAGAATGATGGAGGAATGTAGGGTAGCACTAGAAAGAAGTGAAAGTTTTGCTTATTTTTGTGTTGCAAGTTCAAAACGTCACCAGGGCCGACCATTTCTTTGGTTGGGTGCATATTTAACTACATAGGGTAAAGGAAACCGTGATGTTAAAACCTAAATGTGCTCACTATTAGGATCTAGCCATAATTTTCATTTCATAAACATACTCTAAAATCCTCATCGAAACCTTATTTTCATGCTACAACTCGCCAAATTGGAGAAGTGAAAGGTCAATACTAGGGAGGAAGAGTTTGGAGGAGCGAATTAGACAAGGTGCACGAACTACTTGACAAAATACCTCAAAGAAATGTGATCTCATGGAATGCATTAATTGCAAGATATGCACGAAATAGTTTTATTGAAAGGGGCTTTCGAAATAAGGGAAGGATTTTCTGCAGTCGCCTTACGATTGATAGGCTCACCCATGAATAGATTTGAATTTCATATATTCTTTATTTATTTATTTATCTATTTATGCATCATAAGAATTTACTGTTAAACTAGATAGCAGTTTTATATACAACAATTCTGCAATATGAGGGTTGGTATCATTTAAAAGGTCACAGTATATTTTACAGACACAATTTCTATTTCAAAGGGTCTAATGTATATTAGTTGTATGTAGTTATGAAACTGTGTTTGATGGTTTTCCAATTATGACAACGTTTGAAAACAGTTGCAAATATGGGTTGTGTGATCAACCACCATGAACACAATATAAGTTTGATGAACTTCAATTTAGGGCTTCTTGATTACTATGAAAGCTTTCTTGAGTTTCAAATCTAATTGAAATACTCAAGAAATGAAGTGCAAATGAAATTCTATGATACAAATTCACTATTTAACAGTGCATGAGCTGAGATGGATTGATACAGAGTGATTCTCTATTTTATGCCTTTTTGAATTCTTCAATTCTTCAATAAATTTTGTAAAACAGTTACTGAGACAAGTTGCCAGTGAGGCACATCATTTATATGTTTTGACTTACCAATAACGATGTAACCATTGAGGTTTTGATTTGCTAGTGAGGGTTAGTGAAATAAGTTTTTAGAGTGGTTTTTTCTCCCTGCACAAGGTTTTTCACTCATAAATATTGTGTTGTGGCTCCTCTTGATTTGTGATCTATTTTTCTAATCAATCATATTTGTTCAAGCATTTTAATCTTCATTTCATGGTGTTTCTCTCAATATTTTAATATCTATGATACTTGAAGTTTATATACATAAATTTGTGAGGATTAATTAAGTTAGAATCATTGATTCACCCAAATAAATGACTAAACCATGACTAAATAAATGACTACCATGACTAAAATAAATGAATACCATGACTAAATAAATGACTACAATGACTAAATAAATGACTACCATATCTAAAATAAATGACTACCATGACTAAATAAATGACTACCATGAATAAATAAATGATTACCATGACTAAATAAATGACTACCATGACTAAATAAATGATCAGTTAACAACAATAAATGAATAAATTAATGACTAAATATACTACCAAATTGATCAATCAAAATAACCAATAAATGACTAAAAATGGTTTAGTCATGAATTTGGTTGTGTTATAAATGACTGGCAATAAACTGCTAATCGTCACATGACCAAGCTAATGGTCATGTGACCAATTTTTAGTAGGTTTTTTAGTCATTTATTGTTGTTTTTCTACTAGTGATGGGACCAAGCCTCCTCAAGAGTCATAGGTCATAATGTCTTGTGAGGCATATGATTCTGAATATAATTGGCACAATTAACTACCTCAACCCAAAACGAAGAATGCATATCTCATAATTGAATCATACAGTTGGCCATCTCCTATAAAGTTTTGTTCTTTCACTTAAAAACACCATTTTGCTGAGGGGTGTATGAAATTGTAAGATGATGTTGCAAACCATGCTCAGTGAAAAATTCCCTAAAATTCTGATTAACATACTCCCCCCATTATTTTTGTGTATCCATCTAATAGAAAGACCAAAATGCTTCTCCACAAATGCCTCAAAGATCTTGAAAGAATCAAAGGAATCACTCTTATACTTAAGAAAGTACACCCATGTATGCCTGGAGAATTCATCAATAAATGTGAGTATATATTTGGCCCCTAAAAAAGAAGTTGGAAATGACATGAGGTCACTATGAACCAACTCCAAAGGTGCCTTGACAGTGTAGCTCTACTCGTAGGAAAAGAATCTTGATGATGTTTTCCAAGAACACATCCATGACAAACACCATTAGTACAGGAAATCTTAGGGAGCTCAGACACTAATGCATGTGTACTCATCTACTGGAGATATCTATAATGGACATGACCAAAGCGTTCATGCCACAACATGCTCATAGTGTCTACATGTGCTATGAAGGATGAACCTGAACCAATGGAACTCTCAAAATGATCAAATCAGTATAAATGAGAAGAAGAATCAACACTCCCAATATCCATGATAATATCAAGATCATGAAGGTCACAAATAACTACATCATGTGGGGTAAACTTGACTATACTACCAGTACCAGATTGAAAAATATGATACACTAAAAGAAGTTTGGTGGAGATATAGGAATTATAATTGCCTCCTAAAGAAAGCCACCCTCAAGTGTGACAGTGCATAAGCCCAAAACTGAAAGTTATGTAAAATCCCCAACTACAATCTGAGTAGTACTGCAATCTGAAAGGGACAAGACCAAATCCTAAGAATGTGTCATGTGATGTGTCACATTGAAATCAAATATATATGGAGCTACAGAAGGTAAGGATCATGCAGAAAGAGCATGACCTTTACTTGTAGATGAGGAAGAATATTTAGGGGTGGAGATGTTATGATGTCGCATGGATTCCTCCAAATCCTCTAATCTCTTCCAGCATCGATTGACTAGATGTCCATCCTCACTACAAAAATTGTAAGGTTCACTTGATGTCTTCTTCGTCTTGGAGGAAGACTCACCAAACTTAGAAGTTTTATCATACTGAGGATTGGTTTGAGGTTTTCGTTCTAACTTCTGAGATGTTTTGGAGGCACATTCACTGCCTAATGAAGAATCTTCCTTTGGATTATGTTTCTTCTTGTCTTTCCCTTTGGATGTTTCTGCTACTAATGCTTGGGTTTTAGAAGCATAAAGAGATTCAAATTGAACCAAATTTTCCTATTCACGATTCAAACGCTCACATAAAACCTCAAAATTAAGCATGGTAAATGCATCACCCAAAGCATCCATAGTAGAGTAGAAAGAAGAAGAGAAGACCTAAAATGAACCTTGAAGCTTAGACAGAATCATAAAAAAAATTAGTTTTATCTAAGTGACTTAAACCTCTACAAGAATTCCTCAATGGAGGGGAAAGAATCAAGTACAAGTGATGTTAATTTTTTCTCAATCTAGAGAGCTTTATACTTATTGATGGTGCCAAAAATATCACTGAATCTCATCCACATATCCCTAGGAGTGTTGCAAGACTCTAGATGAAACAAGAGAGTGTTTGAAACATGCAATGAAATCAAACCCATAGCCCCATATGTCTTGTTCCTATGCTAAAATATCTCAAATTGACAAGTCAATGTTGGTTGTACTTCATCCAAAGTGGACTATAAACCTTTAGACATGAGAATTTTTCTCATTTGAGCTTTCTAGGTATGATAGTTGTGTGGTATAAGACATTCAAATGAAGAATTGTCTGCCATGATGGTTGAGGTTTTCAAAATAATGTGTGGTATAGGATGTTTGATCTATGATGCATATAGCAAGAAATACACCCCCCACAAAAGGAAAAACACCAAACCCTAATACAACTTTGAGAGCAAAAAAGCTTTAAAAATCAAACATCACATTAGAGAGATCCCTATGTACCTAGTCAATATTCTAAAAAATGGATTGCATAGCTATGTAGAGCACTGAAAGAGTTTTCCAACACCTATTCATTCACAAAAAACAAAATGTTGGAGTGTAGGTACTGGTCATAGATGTGATCGTCGGCTTTAGAAACAAAGCTTGTGGGGGCTTAAACCTGGTCGACGACAAGATTTGGTGGCAGTCCGCCACTAGTGGCGAATTGCAGTGCTTGTCACCCAAACAAGTGGCACAACATTTTAATAAAGCGTAGCACTTTTTAAAGTGTTGTGTTTTTTTATTTTTTAAAAAAATTGTACAATTTTGTACAGTGTTTGTACTAGGGCCCCTGGTATTTGTTTTTTGCCTCTAGAACCTGTACACCCAAAATAGGCAAATTTTATATCAAAAATTATCGAATCAACCTCTTGAACGCAATGGTGAGGTCTGTTTCGTGCCAAAGTGCTCCTAAAATTCACCCACCTCCAAAATTTGCAAAAAAACCACTAAAAATTCTATATTCAATCTTGTAATCCTAGATGAGAAAAAACTCAAAAATGGAGAAAAGGTTCATTGAATCCTTTCTCTGATACCATGTTGGATTTTTGAATAACATGAGACACAGTATCAAACAATGAACAAAACACCTTCCATGCAAGAGCTCTGCAAAACAAAGATTTGCTAATTCCTCAAAAAAAAAACTTACAGAATGAATAATACAAGAGAGAATGAATGCTTTATAAGAGCAACCCTAATGATAAAGGGATTAGATTATGACAAGTGTCAACATTGATGAGACAAAATGATCTAATATTATCTCGCTATTTAACATAATAAAGCATTGAGTTAACTATTAAATCAATCTTAATTTTAGCTTAAGTGCATGAGATTTAGAATAATAATTAATTAAGATTAATTAATTATTCTCTAATACATGATAACTCTAGCACTATGGTCTTATCAAAAAAATGTCCTGAAAGTTGTCCACTATGCTTTTCTTTAATCAAATTCATTCTCATTGAACTGTTAGGAATGCATAATTTATTACCTTTGAATAACATACCATCTTGGATTAAATAATCCAACCACTCTGTCCTATCTTCTACAATAGGTTCTTTGCAAGCTTTCCAAGCCTCTCTAAAATCAGGATCCTCTTCATACAACTCTTTCAACTCATTCAATCCAACAACTTCCATCTGCATTTTAGTTAGCAAACTTTTTATTCTACTCAATGCATTTGCAACCCTATTAGAATTCCCACTTCTATGCTTCAAAACAAATGTGGAACTTTGAAAAAATTATACCCATTTCATATGCCTCTGATTTAACTTCCCTTGACCATTCAAATATTGAAGTGCTTGATGATCAGTAAACAAAACAAACTCCTTAGGAAAAAGATAGTGTCTCATTACTTCAATGCTTAAACAATAGCATAAAATTCCTAACAATAAACTAAATATTTCTTCTTTGCATTATTTAACTTCTCACTAAAGTAAGCAACGGGTTTACCTTCTTGACTTAGAACAGCTACAATGGCATTACCACTTGCATCACAATCCACTTGAAATACCTTACTGAAATTAGGAAGTGCTAAAACAAGTTGTGTCACTTTAGCCTTCAACAAATCAAAACTCCTTGTTTCCCCTATAGTCCATATGAAATCTCTTTTTTCCCCTCTTATGGTCTCAATTAGTGGTGGAAAAATACTACTAAAACCTCTAATAAACTTCCTATAAAAACTTTCCAAACCATGAAATGATCTCACCTCTGTAGCACTCCTATGTGTGGGCCATTCTAAGATAGCTTTCACCTTTTTTGGATCCACCTTGATTCCTTCCCTTAAAACAACGAATCCCAAGTATACCAATTCCCTCTTCATAAAGCTACACTTCTTCAAGTTAATGAGCAACTTCTCTCAACTTTTCAAAAACAAATATGATATGCATCAAATGTTCTTCTAATGTCTTACTAAATATCAATATGTCATCAAGATAAACAATTAAAATATGATATGCATCAAATGTTCTTCTAATGTTCTTCTTATGAAAAAGATGGAGCGGGTGTCAAGCAGGTGAAGCGGGTTGGGCACGAGCAGAAGATTCAAATCCTCTAAGGGTGATGAGGATGTTGAAGACAATGGTGAGTCAGATGGGCATTCTGGTTCATCTGGGTTTCTTTTTCCTACAAACCTGGATGCGTTTGTGGTGTTTCTTGCTACGGTGGTGGTTGAAATCCCTGGTTTTCTCGATGGTGGGCTTTGCTCAGAGTTCCCTGGCGGCATCTCTTGTTGTTTGTGCTTGGATGAGGGTGTTTTTTCAGCCCATGCCTCTGTTTTGAGGCCTTCTTTGTGGCTCCTCCTGGCTTTTGGAGGGGTTTCTTCTTCTGGTTTCTCTCTGGAGGATTCCCATCCTAGGGTTGTCTTTGTCGGCCTGTTTGTGGTTTTCAAACGGTTGTTGGGATTTCTCACTTATTTCTTTCATTTGGAAACAATTTTGGATCTTTGGCCCCTATTGTGGTGTGGCATGGCTGCTCGGGTTGGGATTTTCTCCTTTCTTTGTCTTGTTGGTTGTGGTTTGAGTATGCTTTGGTGCATTCTGGTGATTGATGTTGTGAGAGCAGATGTTTCCTATCTTCTTATGTTCCTTGTTCTCCCCCCTTGTTCAATATTGTTCTTCTTTAGTGAATGGGGGATGGTGTTTTGGTTTGACCCCTTTGTGGATATGGGTTTTTGGCTCTCCTTTTGGGAGTTCTTTCTTTGGCTTCGAGTTGTCTTTTTGCCTTCTGGTGCTCTTCTTTCATCTTGCCAAGGCTTGTGTCAGGTGTGCCTCAAGAGGTTGTTCTTCAATGTTTCTTTTACTATGGGGATTGTTGTGGAGTTGTTTTTTTCCCTCCCTACTACTATTGGAAGTGTGTGGCTAGAAGGCAATGAAAGATTCTCAGTGATCCTTTTTTGTGACTGCGATTTAGTGGTTGGTTGGAGTTCCATGTTTTATTTTAGGATCCAAATTTTTACTAAGCTATTGGATGTCTCTACAATTTCTGTGGATACGTTCCCTTGTGTTGTGATGGTGTTAGTTTAACATTTTTCTATGGTGCTCCTCTTGTTGAATTTGGTCTTGGTTTCTCTAGAGGTGTTATGGACTAGGTGGTATTCATAGTTTATTTTGAAGACCCAGATGCTTTTGTTTCTAGCATTTGCTTGGCTGATTCTTTCTGCTGCAGTCTTAGACTTCTCTCTAAATATTGGGTCTTCTTTTGAGGTGGAGACCTCTCCTATGGAGGTGGAGTCCTCTTCTATTGTGGGTGAGGTTTATTCTTTGGCAGAAGGCTCTCTCCTACATCTCCCATTGAGGTGGAGGCTATTTCTATTTAGGTGGAGTGCTAGTTTGCAGGTGTTGTGTGGATATTGTGGCAAGGATGAGCTTGGATTTTTCTCCTATAGAGGTGGAGAGATCTGTTGGCTTTTGTGGTATAACTTTGGAGCCGTGAGTGTGCATGATGACTTCTCCTATAGAGGTGGAGAGGGAGTGTTGGGATCTATTTTTGCTTCCCTTGTGGTTGGTTGTGATTTGGTTGTTTCTACTAGTGGTTTGAAGAGTTTGATTTTCTTGAATGACTGGTGTGTTGTTGCTTGGCTATTACAGGCGATTACTATGGGTTTAAGGTCCTTGCCAAAACCTGTTTGTAAAGGGTTGATGGTCCCTTCAAAACCTTTTGGTTCAAGATCCTTGTAAAATCTTATTTATGTGTTTGGCAGTCTGTTGGTTACTGGTTTGAGGTGTGGTTCTGTCTCTGTTTGGCTGTTGGTTTCTCTTGTTTCTTTCTTTAGGCAGCATGATCGTACTAGTTTAGGTTTTGGGTCCCTTCAAAACCTGATCATTTCAGGTCCATTCAAAACCTGTTTGTAAATGGTTTCGGGTCCATTCAAAACCTGTTTTTCCCTCTAATCAAAACAATTAAAATCTACCCAAAAACTCTTTCAATACCTCATTCATCAATCTCATAAATATACTAGGTGCATTAGTAGTCCAAAAGGAATGACTAATCACTCATACAAACCTTCCTTAGTCTTTAATGTTGTCTTCCATTCATCTCCCTATCTGATTCAGATTTGACGATAGCCACTTTTCAAGTCAATCTTGGTGAAGTATTCAGCCCCACTCAAACAATCCATAATATCATCCATTCTTGACAATGGAAACCTATACTTGATAGTGATCTTGTTTATGGCCCTTGATTCCATGCACATTTTCCATTCTCCACATTTCTTTGGTGCCAAAACAGTAGGCACTACACATGGACTTAGTCTCTCTCCAATCAAAGCCTTCTACAATAATTCTTGCACTTGTCTATTCAACTCTTCACTCTCTATAGGAGAAATTTTGTGGGTTGCCTTGTTAGGAAAACTTGATCTCAGTATCAAATCAATTTGGTGACTTATCCTTCTCATAGGTGGCAATCCTTCTGGTGCATTATATGAAATAATCTCATGAATTTCATGCAACAAATCTGCAACTTCCATAGGAAAATCTTCCACTTCTTCTTGGTTAGTTTATGGAATCAAGTCAAAAAAAGCATTCTCATGCTTCATGCCATCTAAAAGCTTCTTGGCATCAACTACACAAATCCTTTAAATTCTACAAACCTTGCCCATTTCCTCTTTCAATGGTTTTAATTTATGTCTTACTTCATCCTTCATTAATGAGTATGTGTTAGCATACCCATTGTGCATGGATTTCCTGTCAAATTTCCAAGGTATCCCTAACAAAACATGGCAAGCATCCATAGGAATAATGTCACACAAAATCCCATCAAAATAATCTCTTATCTTAAAATTTTCTTGTTATCCAAAAGTTTTTGATCATTCTAAATCCAAGGAATATGATGTGGATGTGGGTTCCTTCTTCTCTCATGCATAAATTTGTTCACCATCTCTCTAAAAACCAAGTTATTAGTACTTCCACTATCAATTATCACACTGCATACCTTCTCTTTACATTTTGACCTCATTCTAAACAAACTCTTCCTTTGAACCGGTTCATTGTCCTCATTCAATAGGGCTTGCCTAGTCATTAAGGTTTCTCCTCTTACAACTTCTTCTGAGTGTGATGACTCTACATCTTATTCATTCATGTTTGCTGCTCTAGCATGGTTTTTAGGTCTCCTATTGGTTCTTTCTTGATTGTGAGGGTAGTAATATGCTCTATTTCCTTCTTCTCCACATCGGAAACAAGTTCCATGGAAGCCTCCTCTTCCAAATCCTCTACTCAATCTTCCTCTACCTCTAAATTTTTACTCTTTGGGATTGAAAGAATTTTCTAATTTCTAATTTTTGCTACCGCCTTGGACTCCATATTTCTAATTTTTTTGATTTCCTTCATAAGACCTTCCTCTGATTCTTCCACCATGACATCTTCCTCTTTGCTTGCTCTCAAACTTTTTGTTTAATCTCTCTTCTACCTTCAATGCAAACTGATATGCATCCTCAATGGTGTGCATCCTCACCAAATCAAACTCTTCCTGTATGCTTAGCTTTAACTCATTGATGTAACGGGCTACTTTCTCCTTGTTTGCTTCAGCATGTTTGATTCTTATTAATAATTTATGAAATTATTTTATGTACTCCTTCACAGTTCTTGTTCCTTGTCTGTTGGCCTTACAATTCGCACCTCTGGAGTGCATATTGGCAATGGACAGCTATGCACAGTATTAACCACTCTTCAAATTAGGAGGGGAAGCTCCCTCTCTTTCTGATATCGTGTAGACATCTAAATTTAATCACTCTCATATGATTAAATTTACTCCCTTTTCGTCTATCATATTAAATATTAATTTATTAAATTAATATTACACCTTTTATCTCATATCTGTAAAGTATTTGATTTAATAATTAAATGCTTTATCTTTCACCTTCTTCCTCTCTAAATTAAATAAATATAATTTATTTAATTTAGTCATT
>VDFB02059411.1:0-76620 GCA_007258455.2 Sequoia sempervirens | reverse complement strand
GCTAAACCGCATTTGAGACCTAGAATGACACATCTGTAGGCGTCGTGACACATCTATCAAATTAAAAGCCGCATATGATATATCGAGTCGCATTTGATAGTTCAAAATCCGTAATTGTAAAACCGAACCGCATTTGCTAAATTGAGACGCATTTGCAGTTTCGAGCGATGCATCTGCCTGTCAAAACTTAAAACGTCATATTTGAAACTTGAGGTCCTCAATTTTTCCACCATCTGTCAAACACTGTCACCAAGAAGACTCTGTCAGAAACCAAAACTTGAAATTGCTCAAAGTCTTGACCATTAGTTTGCATTAGTCACCATAGGTTTCATACCTCATTCCTTTTCATTGCATACATTTGGCATTAGACTATCCCTAGGTTCATATTTTGCATACTTAGGATTAGGAAAATCTTAAGCACACTTTGCAAAGTCATTGTTTTTGAAATTAGACCCTCTTGGACTAAGTTATCAAACCCCCTTTTTAGTCATTGTCCTCTTTTGTGAGATTTCTTCCAACTCAAAAGTCTAGTTAGGAAGACTCACTAGTCATTTAGACCTTGTCAACTTGTCATTTCCAACAAAGTCCTTTAGCAGTCAAAATCAAAAACAAAGTTCGAGCTTAGAAGCGCTTAGATAACCTTGTCTTACATTGCATACACATTGCATATCCTATTCACGAAAAAACCAAAAACATTAGTCATTCTAGTCGTCATCTTGAATTTAGACTTCACGTAGTGTCATACTCGCATTTAGTCGTCATTCCCATTTGAGCAATCTCATTTATGGTTGAAACCAGACTTCAAAAACAAAAGAGACAAATGGAAAACTTTAGACAAGACCCCTTGTTTACTGTCAACAATCCTCCACATGACCCAAATTGGACCCTTTATGATCCATTTTCCAATTTAGACAATCAACCTCCAGTGACAACACAATCCTCATCAAACAGTACATTCGAACTCTACTTGCAAAGAGATGAAAATGGTCAACTACTTCAGGAAAACATAGAGGCATTGACACAAGACCCCGAGGCCTGTCAGTTTGTTGAAGCAATGGTCCGTCAGGACAGAGATAGATTCTTAGCTATGCTCTTGAGTGAAGGAGCTAAGTTACCACCAGGATTTGATGCCAACACGCTAAATTTGACACTTCATGACCCTAATGCCAACAACGCACATAACATGTCACATAGTGGTCAACTTCTAAATACTACGAGCAATACTTCCTTTGGGACCACAACGACAGTACATAACACGCCCAACATCCCAAACATCTCCAACACAATAAATGCTACATCTATTGAGGGATCACAATCATCCACAATGCCCACAACATCCACGACACTACCCCAATCGAATGGAACCACTCTTGGCTCCTCAACAATATGGGAAAATTATTCCAATCCTCTTTTTACCACGACAGTAAATACCACGGGGGCATCATCAAGTCACAACAATCCCCTCTTGACAACTTCATCTACTACTATGAACACAACTTCGACAAATCCGTTCAGTAGTAATTCACAAAATCCTTCGGGAGGAGCCACAGGACGTATCTTCATCCAAGGACAACAAAAAAATGTTAATACGACAACACAGTCAAATGTCATTGTCTCCCAAGGTACAAACACAAACGTCCCCCTTGTGCAAAATCAGCAATTTACACAAGGGGGCCAAGTAACACAACCCACGACATCATTGACACACTATAACAGTCATGGTCACAACATCCCCCAAATAACGACATACATGGCTAGGGGACACATCCCAACATACTCATTTAACATTCATACCCATCAACATGCACCCACTCATAACTTCCAATACCAACAACATATCACTCCACACGTACCACAACAATCTGTACCGCCACAATACACCAATCCTCACACACAATAAACAGGAACACACAGTGTACCAGGCAATCCAACGCATGGAAACATAAACGACCCCACCATAGATGAACTCAAAGCAAGAATGAGAGATATGGAGAAAACCATCCAAAACATGTACATTTCAGGCAGGAAATTAGAAATATCATATGACCTAGATGTATACCCATTCGACATGAACTTATACATGCCTTCATTTCCACCAGGATACGTGTCACCCAACTTCACAAAATATAGAGGCAAGACAAATCCCATTGAACACGTTTGTGAATTCGCAACCAATTGTATGGACATCGCCTACAAACAAACATACTTGATGAGACTTTTTTCTAAAATTCTGGCGGGTCAAGCCCTTGAATGGTTTTCAACGCAAAAGGATATCCAGACATGGGATGAGCTTAAACACAAATTCATAAGAACATGCTGCATAACATTGGACATGGAGCACTTACTAGCTTGTGCAATCACAAGAATATTTTGGGTGAGATTATCTGCCTTTCAAATGGAGAAGTTTCACTAGTCGAGCAATACATTGACATCCTTTAAAGGGAAAAGTTGACATGTTTGTCCAAACACCCTAGACTCTAAATGGTATTGCAAATACATTGTTGCACAAACTTCAATGATCATCGGGGTAAGGTCCGGGGATTGAGAAAGCCCCTTATCGCAAAGGAATTTGAGATATGGTTCCAAAACACTTAACGCTAATCCAATTACCAACAAAAACAAATATTGGGTTAAAAATAAGAAGTCAATAAAATGACAAGCAGTTGTTGACGCCAAGACTGCAAACACTGTAGGTCCCGTATTGGCCCTGAAGGGGGTTCAACAACAAAACAGACCAACAACGACATGGAAACCTCCTCCCAATACTCCTTCAAACAACCAAAGTGGTCAAAACAATCAGGGACAATATCGTCCGATGAGACAATTTCCTAGGGGTCACACATACACCCATTTGGGTGAACCCATTGAAGAAGTCCTTAAGAAATGCATCCAGCATGGGGTCATCACACTTCCAAAAATAAAACCATATGACCCAGGACAATTCAAACCAGCATGGTGGAATGACAATGCACTTTGCGAATACCATCGAGCCAAAGGGCATACAACCTCTAATTGTCGACAATTGAAAAACATAATACAAGACCTTATCGAAAATCGCACCATTGAAGTAGGTGGATCGCAATTCACCTCCAATTTGGATCATACTATCCATACGAATCCACTGCAGGACCATGGTTCTCATAATGCTTCCACTTCAGGTTCACAGAACCAAGCTAACTTTACTCGAGCCAAGTATGATTATTTTGGTGGACCAATTATAAATAATGTCAGAACTGACAATGAGCACATCAATACCATTACAGTCAAGAGAGCACCCCAGTGCAATGCTACTACACGAAGTGGCAAGGTTACTATAGCTGGTCCACCTCCCCCTAGACAAGCCAAAATCACTATACCGGGCCCATCTGCTAAACAATCACAACCTGCTGCATCGGCTAAACAGCCAAAACCTGTCTCAACTCCACAATAGTGGAAACCCAAAAGTCAGTTCAACCTCATTGACCAACTAGGAAAGACTCCCACACAAATATCTATCCTTGAGCTGCTTCGTATCTCTCTTGCGCACAAAGAAATCCTAGACAAAACTCTCCTAGAGTCATCGGTCCCTAAGGACATCGATGTCAATCAGTTTGAAACTATGGTGGGATATCTCACCACGCCGCACCACGTCACCTTCTTGGACCAAGACTCCTCATCACATAAAACCAACCACAATGACGCATTACACATAGAAACTTTTGTCCACAAGCACAAAGTTAGACGAGTTTTAGGAGATGGCGGAGCAGGGTTGAACATATGCTCCCTCAAATTTGGTAAAGCTCTAGGGTTCTCTAATGTGTGCGTAGACCCAACGAAAAGCATAGTGATCAAAGCATACGATGACGAGGAACGCTCTTCATGTGGTGTTATCTCTCTCCCAATCAAAGTGGGGTCGGTCATCGTGGACACAACTTGCCAGGTCCTGGATTTGGAACTACTGTATAACATATTGCTAGGCCGTCCATGGATTCACGCCTTAAAAGCCGTCCCATCCACATACCACCAATGCCTCAAGTTTCCTTTCAACGGCACAGAAGTAACCATATACGGAGACCCTGACCCTTTCCAATATTGTACCAACTTAAGGGGTATCTCTGAAAACTGAGTACCTATTAATCGAGAAGCACCTGGCTCCTCATCGTCCAAATACATCGACCCTTCCACACTCATGTTATCTTCCACATCCACTCCATCCATGTCTTCCGCCGTACCACCACCTTCCACCAGTCCTAAGACTAAATCAACTGTCAAAATCCAGGACCTCGGCTGTGGAGAGTTCAAACTAAATACAACATACAACATAACTACAATATCCACTCCTCCAAAGATATATGGTCGGCCATGTTTCAGAATGGAACCTCAAGAAACTTTCAAAGTTCCACCGAATACAGTCTTTATCAAGTGGGGAGACATGAGTGATGAAGACCTTGTTGACATCACAGGATGGATTTATAAGGAGACAGTCACATTACCTCCATTACCAGTTCAAAAATATGGCAAGGGTTACAACATCATGAAGGCTAAAGGCTACGATGGTACTAGTGGCCTTGGAAAAAATAAAACTGGTCGAAGGGAACCCATAGAAACTTCTCAAACTCTGAAGTATCTTGGATTAGGGTTTGGATCACTCAACAATGACGATCGACGTGCCTCTGGACTTTCAAATGAGCGAGTACACGCTTCTGACAGTGTCGAGACTACTAGGGAAAACCTCACCGAAACAGACTCCCATGAGTGGGAATTTGGATCAGAATGATCCCTAAGTGACTGCTGTCTTGATGATTTGTTTGTCGAACCCGGAGAATTGACCTCTAAGCAATGGTTTTGGAAAAAATTCAAAATTGAACGAGCACCAAATGGTCGAAGTCCCACTTCCACTTCCCACAACATACAACACCCATTCCCTGAACCCTCTAATCCCAATCAATCCGAAGTGTCAGACGACATTGATAACTAGGGCTCTAAAACCTTTACTCCTTACTTTGATAACGAATATGACACTAGTGAAGGAGAATATTGGATAGAGTTCGATGTTGAGTTGGATGATGATAACCTCATTTACAACATCACCGAATCCATCTGCATGCTGTCCGCATCCTCACCCCAATTCACTAGCCTTGACGATGGAATCTCTTTAGTTTACCCTGAATTAGTCGATTGGGACCAACAAGGACCGCCAGTTCTGGACACATTTCAGAATGATGAGGCAATTGTCGAATTCATGGGATTACGAGAAGGCATACCCAGTGGGGACCATGAATCCGGATTTGCCATTGATTTAGACTACACAACATACTTCGGCGAGACTGTTCAGTCCTCTAGTCGCAAAAGTAAAAATAAAGTAAAAAATGAAACGTCTCTAGGTGAAAACCGAAAGGCACCTCTTGACGATAAAATAGTAAAAATAAAGGATGAATCTGCGGGTGAAAACTTCTCTGAGGTGCCCAAAGATGGAGGACTGGACTTTCTCCCCGTGCAATAGGAGAAATCGGCCATGCTTATTGAGGACACAATAGAGGATAACATTTCAACTGCAGAAGACCCTAGGATGGTCCTATTTGCGGCATCATTGACTGATGAAGAGAAACCAAAATTGCATAAATTCTTTGTAGAATGGAAAATCAATTTTGCATGGTCCTATGCTGACATGCCAAGATTGGACCCCAAATTGGTTCTGCATCATCTACCACTATTACCCAATGCTAAACCAGTCAAGCAGAAGTTGCGCAAAATGCACCCTCAAGTTGCTCTATTGGTCAAGGCCGAGTTAAAGAAATTACTGGATGCCGGATTCATAAGGTCTATAGATTATGCTGAATGGATTTCCAATCTAGTGCCGGTGACAAAGCAAAATGGGCTGATTCGGGTATGTACAGACTTTCGGGATCTAAACAAAGCATGTCCAAAGGATGACTTTCTTTTGCCCAACATTGACATCATAGTTGACCTAACTATAGGATATGAGATGCTATCCCTCATGGATGGTTTCTTCGGCTATAATCAAATCCGCATTGCTCCCGAGGATCAGCACAAAACAACATTTACGTGTCCATGGGGTACATACTGTTGGAACGTCATGCCATTTGGTCTCAAAAACGCATGTGCCACATATCAAAGGGCTATGACCACGATCTTCCATGACATGATGCACAATATAATGGAAGATTATGTAGACAACCTGTTGGCCAAATCAACAACTAGGAAAGATCATTTGAAGGTACTCGACAAAATTTTCAAGAGACTTGAAGAGTACAAAGTCCGGCTAAACCCTAAGAAGTGTGTTTTTGGGGTCACGTCAGGTAAACTATTGGGGTACATAGTTTCCCGAAGAGGCATAGAGGTTGATCCGGCAAAGGTCAAAGAAATCATAGACATGCCTCCACCCACAGGGATCAGTGAACTCAGAACTCTGCAAGGCAGAGTACAATCTATTCACCGTTTCATAGCCCAATTGGCAGATAAGTGCCACCCATTCCAGTACCTATTGCGCAAAGGGATCCCCTTTGTATGGACGGATAAATGTCAAGAGACTTTCTAGCAAATCAAAGATTACCTGCTGTCAACACCAGTCCTCATGCCTCCTATTCATGGAAAGCCATTAATTCTATACATCTCGACTACTAGTTCAACACTGGGGGCATTGCTGGCCCAAAATGATCATGAAGGAAAAGAAAGAGCAATCTATTACATCAGCCGCACACTGATAGGCTATGAGTTGAACTACACATACATTGAACATGCATGTCTCGCTGTTGTCTTTGCATCCCAAAAACTAAGACACTATATGCTCAGTCATCAGACACAACTGGTCGCCAAGATTGATCCACTAAAATTTCTACTAAGTCGGGCAGCATTAACAGGCCGGTTGGAAAAATGGGTCATGATACTAAGCGAGTATGACATACAATATGTTGAGCGCAAGGAAATAAAAGGGCAAGTAATAGTAGATCAACTAGCAGATGCACCGATCCAAGTCACCCATCCATTGGTAACTGATTTTCCCGATGAATCCATTTTTCATGCAGAACCGGCAGCACCATGGAAGCTATATTTTGATGGGTCTCATATTGGTCATGGCTCAGGCGCTGGAATCTTGTTTATCACACCATAGGGGGATTCAATTCCAAAGTCATTCAAGATCGCTTTCCCTTGCACAAATAACATTGTCGAGTATGAAGCACTAGTCACAGGTCTCAAGTTGGCAATCAAATGGAAAATTCAGACGTTGCTTGTATTTGGGGATTCCCAGCTCGTGATCAACCAAGTGAATGATGACTATGAAACAAAAGATGAGAAGTTACTTCCCTACAAGAGGATGGTGGATAGTTTCCTGACATACTTCCAGTTGATTTCTTTTGAACAAA
Organism: Sequoia sempervirens; assembly: GCA_007258455.2. Lineage (NCBI taxonomy): Eukaryota > Viridiplantae > Streptophyta > Pinopsida > Cupressales > Cupressaceae > Sequoia > Sequoia sempervirens. Next base: position 69,256 of record VDFB02059411.1, on the reverse strand, counting down.
TCCCTAGGGCACAGAATAAGGCAGCTGATGTAATGGCTACTATTAGTTCTCTCTTGGACATCCCTAAAAATGTGCCACAATTTGAGTTCTTAGTAGAGCAGCTTTTGATACCAGCATATGATATCCCAGAGTCAGAAATGGTGTGTGAACTTGTTGGTCCCAACTCCCCTTGGTATTGGGACATTTATGACTACCTAAAATCCCAAACCCTTCCACCGAACTTATCCAATAACCAAAGGAAGTCCTTCATTAGGAAATCTGCAAGATATGCCATTGTCAGTGACACCCTATACCGCCGTAGTTTCGACGATACCCTCCTTAGATGTCTTAACACTGATGAAGCATGTACAACCTTACACGAGGTACATGACGGTATATGCGCATCTCATTCGAGTGGTCCTACGCTGGCTAAGAAACTAACGAGACTTGGGTATTATTGGCCGACAATGGAAAAAGATGCAATTGAATATGTCAGGACTTGTCGCAAATGTCAAATACATAGTGACTTGGTCCATGCTCCAGCACAGGAACTTCGGCCGATCACTTCTCCTTGGCCCTTCGCTCAATGGGGACTCGACCTCGTGGGTAAGATCCATCCAACCTCATCCAACGGCCATAAATTCATTATTACCGCCACTAAGTACTTCACCAAGTGGATTGAAGCCATCCCATTAACATACATTACCGGCAAAAAAATATCAAAATTCATCCTTAACTACATCATTTGCCGGTATGGCCTTCCGCAGTCCATCATCACTGACAACGGACGTCTGTTCAAAAACCAAGACGTACGTGAGTTATGTGAACGATTCCATATCCAACACCACTTTTCATCTCCATACTACCCACAAGGAAACGGCCAAGCTGAGGCGTCCAATAAAACCATTGTCAAGATCCTAAAAAAGACTATCAATGACGTTGGCCGTGACTGGCACATAAAACTAAACCCTGCTCTATGGGCCTATCGAACTAGCATTCGTGCACCTATAGGAGCTACCCAATTCACCCTAGTCTTTGGTGCTGAAGCCATCTTATCCATTGAGGTCGAAATTCCTTCGCCACGAGTCTCCCTTGGAAAGGTTTAACTAATGAAGAGGAGTACCGCTAAATCATGTTTCATTGCACGTTTCTGGAAATGCCTCGACTAAAAGAAGATAAAAACTCATCAAATTCTTCACATATCGTAATCCCGCTTTTGTTTTAAAACAAGGCCAGTAAAAGGTGGTCAGAAAGTTTGACATTGGCAACCTAGTCTTTGCTTAACCCTACAAGAATCAAGCGCATGGTAAAAGCCGTAGGCTCTTGAACTAAATTGGTCAGTCCCTATGTTATCAGTCTTCTTGGTTCCTTGCTTTATCAATCGTTTACCCAGATGGGGAATAGTTGAAGGTAACCATCAATAACTTATATATCTCTAAAGTTCTACGCATAGCATCGTAGATGGAGTCGAAAGCCATAAATACAAATTTTTTTTTTGAAAATGATAAAAATCGCCACCTCGATGAAATCGGCAAACAGTGTCTGGTGACACCAAAAAATCAAAAATCATGAAAAATAGTAAAGAGAAATGATTCACCAATAGTGAAACTCCGCCAAACAGCATCTAAGCCAAGTACCATGGTGAAACTCAAAACAAAGCGCCTATGCGGTAGAACAATCATTGTTCCTGCCATCTACTATCACTTGGTCTAACTTGGCCTAGGATGAAAGGTATTTCTGCCATTATTCCGCAAATCGCCATCACATCCTACCCTACCTGTCATAGTAGATAAATGATTGACATCAGGTCTTGACGACTGTCCGTCTACCGAGTCAATAGCATCCCGTCTATGTCCCTTGCAAATGGCTAAGTCTTAGCCCTGACTGGGGGAAAAATGTTTATCATGCAACTGTAGTGGATGTCACAAATGATCTTGACAATTGGCAAAAAGTCCTAAAAAAAAGATTCAAAAACATCAGCAAAAGTCCTGAAAAAAGACCAAAACATCATAAATGTCTTAAAAAGACCAAAACATCATAAACAAGTCCAAAAGACCAAAATATTGGCAAATGTCCTAAAAAGACCAAAACATCGCAAAAGTCCCAACAGCACCAAAAACACTGAAAATGTCCCAAAAGACCTAAAATCATAAATGTCCTAAAGAAACCAACAAAACATCACATCGCCAAGCACGCAAGCGCATCGTCATCTCTGTCAAAAGTCAACTGCCGGCCCGGCCTTGTTATCCGCTCAACTACTATCTCTACGCATTTGTTGCATGTGAAAAGACTCACATTTGAGTCCCTTTGACATTATGTTGTCTTGTTAGGTTTGGTTGCACAAATCATGACCAATCTTTGTCATCAAAACAATGTCATTGGTCAAGTGTTTAACCACGAGGCCTCCGGGAAAGGTATGATGGGCGGCGCGCTTACCCATCGAAGGAGCCCCGAGGCCGTACCTAGGTCGTTCCATTAGGTTCGCGGCACTCATTAATCGCACACATATCGTAAGTTTCAATCATTTCTACATGGAAAACTCCTGAAACAGTAGAAACAATCATTTATTCAGTATGGCAATCCCATCAAGACATCACTCATCATCAAGGCAATATCGGCATATAGTCAAACATAAGTCAAACTCGGTCAAAGCAAGTCAAATCATCATAAACCGGTCAAACTATCAAATTTTGGTTAAATCTTCAGATGAGTCCTTTTGAACGATAACCTCTATCATTTACGCCTTAGGATGTGTCCTTCCTTGTATGCCGCTATCATTATTTCCCATACTTTTGAGGATCCCTCTTGACATCTAAAGATCACTCGTCTCCCGATGATAAGTATTCTTCTTTGCATGTCCTTCCTCAAGAACTAACTTCATATTTATGCCTTAGGACGTGTCCTTCCTAGGGCATCGCCATTATTTCGAAAACTCTACCACTCATTAGGACTCCCAACCTCCTGCACGGCATTGGTCTGTGATGTGTCCTTCCTGAATTCACCAAGTCTCGACATTTTCCAAGGTCATCAAAACTTTAAACATTTCGACATCTCGACATTATCAAACATGGCATCTTGACATCAGAACAATGGATATCCAGACGCATTTGGCAAACACTTGACAATTTTCTTTTGATCTTTTATCATGTTATTAGTTTTTCAGCGAGATCCCACTAAGCAAGATTTAGAGAAGCAGCGACGTAGCATGACAATTGACACACATGACTACTAGCTTCTCAGCGAGGTCCCGACTCTGGGATTTAGAAAAGCAACGACATATCATGATAGGGACTTTATTTTTGTATTTTGGCAATCATGTCACTAGTTTCTCAAGGATGTCCTGGAAACGAGATTTAGAGAAGCAACGATGTTTCATGATTTGTCCTTGTCTTTTTCTGCTTGTGGTTGATTATGACAAAAAGACTGGGACAAACACGCTCCTAGTATGAGTCATGATCATCCTTGTCTGTGACTGTTTGTCTTATGTAATGGTATGACCTTGCACACCTTGATCTATGTCATATCATGGTGTTTCTTGGCCATTACAATAGTCTGCCCAATGATGATTAAGAGCAATAAATATTAAGAGTCCTACAGTAAAGTTTTGAAGGATTTGGTTTAGGAATTAACATGCATTTTCATAGGTCTCATCATCTTCTCTTCTTTGATCTGGTCATCTTCTCTCATCAGTCTCATCATCTTCTCTCGTCCATCCCACGATGATATCCTGTGACATCCAAAAAAATAAAATAAGTGCATACATAATTAGATACATTGCATTAGGTCCATACATATATTATCCATGGTATCAAATCATATACATAATCGCAAACATTGCATTAACATAATCATTAGCATTGCATCTTTTACTACATACATCATGCACATCATTAACATAGTCACATAAATAAGCATTGCATTATCATGGCGTCAAAATCATAAATAGGCATCATAAGACATACATGGCATCATAAATTAAGCATCATACATCATACATATCATAATACATAAAGCAAAAGCATCACATAACACATATAGGCCACATCAAAACTGCATCATCATATAGAATCATCTCAAAAAGGGTACAATGTCACAGGATAGAGTCAACATATATCCCAAAAATGGAGCTCACAGGCTCAATCATATACATAGTGTGTCATAATACAAATATTCCCCTAGGGTAGGCTCTCATTATCCCCTCGAGGGGAAGAATGTGGCGGCTGTAACCCTGTCACTGGCTCTGAAGCAATAGGTGGTCTTGTAGCAGCCTCTGTCTGTGATACTGATGGAACCGCGAGTGAGGGTATCATCCTGACGGTGGCAAACATCTGTGAGGTCACTGCTGCTGGACTCTGAGAGGTAGACGGATCTATCACAACAAGTGTTGATCCGCATCATCTTCGCTACCAAACTATCAATAAGCAACTCTCGTCATACATCGGCGGAGTTTTCGCTGCAAAAGGATGGCTGATCTCAATCGGGGAAGGACATCGTGATGTCACTGCTGCCTGACTCTGACCAATAGATGGATCACCAACTGGTGGCTATACCTGTGCTGATCTCTGAACTGAACCAGTTGACCTAGGACTAGGAGTATGCTGGTGTGAGTGATGTGACCTATGACCCGAAGTATGCCCTGTCAAGGTAGACCCTCCGACACTAGTATGGCTCCTCGTACCACTACCACTGCCCACGTCACCTATGCGTCCGCCACCTCGCCTCGGTCTGCGGATTGGGACAGATCCGCCTGCCTGGCACCGCCATATAGGGTCCTCTCAGATCGCCTAATTTGGTGTCACCTGCAAAGCTCCTCTCGGAGCCACACCCCATGGGCCCTGCATAAGCCGGAACTCTCAGACACCATCGAAGCCGCGATCCCGCCGGCAGATCATCACGATCTCGCCTACCCGGCTACCTGTATTGGATCAAGCATTCGACTCGCAAGTAAGCCGCATCCAATCAGAGGTCTACACTGAGATTCATCAGTATCCATGGAAATCAAGTGACAGATTCCTCCCCCTCCACCATCTGCCATCAGAGTAGTCTCTCGGCCTCATCTATGGCATCGTCCTCCTCCTCATCATCATCCACCTCCTCCTCCTACCCACCCACCTCCATCTCCATCTCTGGCATATCCTACTGCCTCTCTGCCTCTGCCTCCTCCTCATACCTCTCTGCCTCTGCCTCCTCCTCATGCCTCTTTGTCTCTGCCTCCTCCTCATGCCTCTCCACCTCTGCCTTCGCCTCCTCCTCATGCCTCTCCGCCTCCGCCTCCTCCTCCTATCTCTCCCCCTCTGCCTCCTTATGTCTCTCCTCCCGTCTCTCCTCACCCTCTCCCTCCTGTTTGGGCTGCTCCTCTCTCTCTCCCTCCTCGCCAACCTCGGGGATGGCATCCAAGACAACCCTCGCCACTCGTGGGCACACCCTCCGGCCCTGCGCCTGACCGTCTCGCCTCCGTCTCTGGCCGTCTCCGCCATCATCTCCTCCCTTGCCTCCATCTCCACCCCTGCCTCCATCTCTGCCTCCGTCGCACCTCGGCCCATCTCGGCCTGGCCCCTACCTCCCTCCATTCTCCGCCCTCGCCTCGCCTTCCTTCGCCTATCTCCGCCCGCCCACCCTCGCCCGCCCAGGTACCCGCACAATCGATTGTCAATAATGCGCGCGCTCGGCCAGATCTGTCAATGGCACGGGTCTGCATGCCTGCCACCATAAATCATACGCCATCGTCGTCCCAGGATCAGCTGCTCCGCCTCTCCATCCCCATGCCTGGGCTACTAGCCCATCAATCTGCTGCATCGCAAATGCCACTGGGATGGCTGGCCCCCACGCATACTCTCTGGAAGATCTGGCATACTCTGCCATCCCCATGGGTACATCCTATTGCTCCCCGAACTGCTTAAGGACACGCTGTGGGAGGTACATCTCGATAATCAAGGACGTCTGCACTGTCCTGCCAATAAGATACCTATACTGCCTGCAGAAGCTGAGGTGCTCGTCCTCATCGTCCCATGCCTCACAATCTCTGTACAGCCTCCAGATGAATATCACCATGGTGTCAATCCTGTGCCGCCACCACCCTGTCTCGCCCATATGGGTCTGCTGTAGCGCACCGACATAGTAGTAAGAGTAGGGCATCCCCTCGGCTAGCTGCGGTCTGTCAATGGGAGGGCGGAAGATGGAAATGTGCTCCCACGCCTAGATCATCATCAAAGTGGTCCCACAGGAGATACTCTCTCCTCTCCTGTATGCGACGTCATGAAGCTGATGGTAAAGCATCCCTAGCAAACAGGGACCCCATGCATAAATTGTCCTGTCCCGTCTCATGCCAACCAGGACATCTCCCCAACCAATCAGAAAGCCATGTCCTCGCCGATCAGGAATCAAGATACCTGCAATCATCGTCGCTAAGAATGCATCAAACCGCCCGTAGTGCTCTGCCAGGAACTCCCATCGGATCTCATACCCCTGAATGCCCAGACCAGCACCCTAATCTCGATAATAGGCACGGAAGGTTTGCTCGCCATGCCGCGGATCATAGACGATCCGCTCCCCTCAAATAGGAACTCGGAGAATCCGGTAGACGTCCTCTAGGGTAATGGTGGCCTCACCTGTCGGCAGGTGGAAGGAACAGGTCTCAGAGTGCCATCGCTCGCACAATGCGGTAAACAGACCCCTGTTCGCCCAAATGGCAGGCATGAACGCAGCGTAGAATAAACCCAAATGCATCAATCGTCGCCGCTCTCGCGGGCCCAACTGATCGGTGAACCGAAAGGTGGTTGGTCTGCTCTCTCTCGTATAAATAGGGGCAAGCTGCCTCTGCAAAAAGATGAACACTGCATCAACACTTTTTGGACAACTGTCAAACATCATGAAAAGCAACTAAGGTCACACAAACATCAAAACAAGTTTTATTAAACAAACAGGCAAGTGTGTCGCAACCAAGCAATTGCGTCGTGAAAAGACAACTGCGTCGTTCAAAACATCAAATGCGTCTCAATATACCAATTGCGTCTCGATATGACATTTGCGTCACAAAATTTTGCGAATGCGTCGCAACATGGTGAATGCGGCACGACAAAGCAATTGCATCATTCAAAGCCGCGATTGCATTGCAAAACAATGATTGCGGCATTCCAATGGTCATATGCGACTTGATAAGTCATTTGCGTTGCACGAATTGTCAAATGCGGCGCAAACCACCAGTGCACCCAAGTTTGCCTGAGCACTTGCATCACGACGCATCAAATGCGTCGAACACGAAGGCAATTGCGACTTACGCGAACACATATGTGTCGCGGCGTAGACGTTGACTATCCTAGAAAACATCAAATGGCACGCAAAACGATAAAATGACAAAGTGAGTTTAAGGTACATACCACTAACTCTGAGCCCTCTAGCCGTCTGAAGGTCCTCACGATCTCCCCGCGGTGCTCTGACACTGGAATAACCATCCTCGCTGCTGCGCCTTTCGCTTTGAGCTTTCAAGTTTCGCAAGGTAAATAGTAAAAGTGAATTGACTTTAACCCCTTTGTCAACCTATTTATAAGGTCAAAATGACATTTTTCAAACAAGGTCAATACTGGAGGCTCATTTGAACACGTTTGACTTCCTCGTAAGTTGCTTTAAACATGTCAGAATCTGAAACCGACTGCGCCGTTGTTTTTCTAGTCATTAAATTGATTTATCGGGACCCTTTGCAAATTTTTCTGGCATCGACCCAAAATTTGAAAATTTCCCGAGGGGGCAATGATACTCCATACCTTCGCTGGGGCATATTCTTGGCTTATTTTCTTTGTCACAATGCGACAAGCGATATTATTACAAAGAGGGGCAAAATGTAGACACCTAAAATGCATTCCTAGGCCCAAGCCCATTTCTACCACTTTCGCTCCCAGCATAATTAAGATGGCTTAATTATGTCCCTCGGTCCACATTCGACTATTGATTAAATAATTTATAGTTGTTTAATTAATTTGTGTCCTTTTATTCTTCATGATTATTAAATAAATAAATTTTATTTATTTATTAAATACGTCATTAATTGTCTAAGTCTTCCCTCAATTAAATAAATTTCTTAATTTATTTAATTGCCTCGCTCATATTTTCCTGATTAATAAATAAATGTTTTATTTATTTATTTAATATGTCACTAATTGGTCTAAATTAAATAAATTGATTTATTTATTTGAATTAATTAATTTATCTTTCAAATTAACAATTAAATTTAATCATTTAACTGTCAATTTAATATTCCTCCTACCTTTAAATAAACTAACTATTTAAAATGTACAGTCTCAAATAAATTTTTTGGCATTTTGTGTAAATTGAGCTAAATCTTGTTAAAATGCCATGAAAGGTCTGTTTTAGGTCAAACCAATCATAGAATCTTGGTGGGCTTCTGTCAAGGAACACACGTGCAAAATTCTGAAATTTTGAAAATTAGGGTTTTTTCCCCTATTTTCAGGGAAATCCCCCGAAAATAGGACCTTCCCAGAAATGACCGAAAATGATTTTGATAGGCTTAAAAGGCTTCACGATCACATTGGTCAAGTCAGAATCATCAAAAGACACGTTTTACTCTGGTGGGTCTATTTCTCTTTTTCAGGAACGAAGTTAGGAGCTCCGCAGCCATTAATGGCAGATTGGCCAGTACCAGGTGCTGAAAGCTAAGCTTCAAAACCTTCAACGATACAACCATGGCAGAAAAGGTCAAAAATGATGCTGTTTGATGAAGGGGATTTTCAAAATGAAAAATGTTGAGAATTGACTAAGTCTGGGATTTTCAAAAAATGAAAAATGCTGAAAATTGACTAAGTCTGGAGAATGCACGCCTTGCTACCAAGAGGAGGCTATGCAGTCAAATGCCTTAGTCATTTTTCCCAAACATCCATACACGATGAACGTGAGACATGAAGAAATGGTGATCTTCGACGGAGGAGTTTCCTGAAAGTGAAAAAGGTCAAAATTTGACTAACTCTGGAAACGTTACGAGTTCACATGCTGAAAAGAGCCTTTTTCAAGCAGAGGCGCCCATGATCTTTGAGGGTCAAATGTAGTCAGTATGATCATCCAAAGCAGTCATTCTTGACGTTTGAGTGTTGGTCGATAAAGGAAAACAAACATCCAGATCATCCGATGAATAGATCACTAGCAACTGCTGACGAAGCAAAAAGAGGCAGTTGAGGAATTGTCAGGAAACCACAGTTAACGGCAAAGTTCGAAGAAAAAAGAGCCTTTCCAAAAGAAAGTACGCCCTTCTTTTCTTGGACTTCCGGAGCATAAATGACAAAAGGCTTCCGTGATATCTTTCTCAACCTAAGTAGATCTCGGAACGTGAATCGCAAAGCATCAATACCGACAGAGCAAACAACGGATAATTCGATCAGTGCAGGTAACTTGTCGATATGGAAATAATCAGCAAAGGCAAAAGCGCCTCTTTCAAGGAGGTACTGACAAAGGGAAACCCTAAATCCAACCCCAAGCTCAAGATGCTATTTTAAGTACAGAGTCAGACCATGAGACATCAAGCAAAATCATTTGACTCTCCGATCAACGAGAAATCCAGATCAAGGCACGAGAGGTCATTTCAAAAAGCTGAAGAACGAAGATTGAAAAATCACTAAGGCATAAGCAAAAGTGCCTTTTCTTGGGAAAGGCGCCCATTTTGTTGAAGCCCTAAACTCAGCTTTTCATCATCATCTCTCCCAGGCACTTCTCTTCAGTTTGGATCCAGCTCCGCAGTGAATGTGTTCACAACATCTCAGGATCAACAGATAACGCCAGATTCAAGATCAAACTGAGGCTGTTCAGGAGAGAAAATAATAAAAAAAACTTGCAAAAATCAAAAGGGACGCCTTGAAGAAGTCAAAAGTCAAGTTGTTGACTAAAGTCAAGATATTTTGAGCAAAACTTGGCTAAAACACTCCACGATCAGTGGAAATCACTTTTGATCGTGAGTTAGGTCCCCAAACTTGTGGATCTAAGGCTTGGGTCTATGTATTCAAGGTGAAGGCGTCCCACTTCATTATTTCATTGCAGGTTGATGATCAAGAACAGCCATGAGCTCTCAAGGACGCCATTTACAGATCTAGCCAAGGTTTTCATCCGTTCTTCAATATTTCTTGCAGATCTGAAGCAGAAGAGGATTGCTAATCTAAGGTTGGATTCAGAGACGGATTTTCTCAGAGTCAGATAAAAACTTCCAATTCATCTTCTGTCTACTTCCTCTCTTCTTGTCTTAGGTTTTCTTGCACATTTCAAAAAGGTGGCAGGCTACATCAGATCAGATCAACTGGGTACATCTAGCATAATTTTCCAGAGGAACCCATCTCGTCAAATTTCCAAAAATCAGCATACTTGCTGCCCCTATTTTTGGGGGTTTTTCCGAAAAAGTTTCAGAATCCAAATTCTGAGGAACTGGGTCTGTTCAGCATTGATGCACAAACAAAACCCATGTGCCAGACTTTTTCCGGAAAAATACTTCTCGGCAGGGCGCTATTTTCAAGGGTTTTAGGAAGTTGTCTAAACACATTCGTGTTTACAGTCAACAGGCGAGTTCTTCTTCATAGAATGACAATTTGGCATCCTTGGGCTCCAATTGAGCAACCAGACCTTGCACCAGCAACTCTCCAACCAGATCTTACACACGTTGCTGGAGAGAAATACATCATCAAGAGGTCCATGGACCCTATCTTGAAAAGAATACATCTCCCGCTCAGTGGAGACCTGCAACAGTTACTCTGGACGAAGAAGTAAGAAAGATTGATCTTGCAGCAAAAAGACCAATATTACCATCTCCCGCGTGGTAGTAAGCACCTTGACTTGCCAGCTGCGAAGAGATCATTCCAAGCACGAAGCCGCCAAAGTTACCAAGAGCAATAGCTTGCGCAAGAAGAGATATCGTGTCATCAAAGCATTGACTATTTGAAAAAATGTATGAAGTCAACACATCGCAAGAAGTCATGACCGGAAGGGCTTGATGATAAAGTCGACACCCAGAAGGACGCCTAGCACACACTCCAAGTGGTATCTGAGGACTTGCAGAGTTGACTTGACGCCTCTTTCCAAGTCAACCTCGAGATGCTATTAAATGTAGTTGGAGTTAACTTGATGCTTCTTTCCAAGTTTACCTCCACTTTCCTTAAATCATGCATTGTCAGATCCCACTAATTAAGGATGTCTAATTGGCTTCCATGATTTGTGGATCTTAGATCTCCACTAAATGTGGATGTCTATTTTGGAGGGATACTTTACATTTAAGTTCACCTTTAGTTTGCTTTCAGTCAACTGAAGTAGTTTCCAGTTGACTCTTTGTTGACTTTCAGTTAACTGAAGTAGCTTTCCAGTTAACTGCTTGTTCCCCCTATTTAGGAATAAATCTTGCTAATTGATTGGCAAGAACTCATTGTTAACTCAAGGAGATTTTGGGGTTGCCCACTCCTTTGAGTTCTATAAATAAGAGCCTTGGGCTCATTATTTGTTTAACCTTTACTTGCTATGCAAAATTGCTGCGCCATTGTTGCCAACACTTTGAAAGCGAATATTTGTTCACTCTTGGATGAGAGTTCGTTGGATGATTGTAATTGTGCATGATTTCGTGCCTTTGCTTTCCCAACTTTTTTAGTTCGTTGATAAAGCATTGAAGAAGAATATCAGAAGGCGCTTGCATTTTGATCATCTTATTTGAGTTATGTCTACGTCCTGTGTTTAATAGCTCGTTGTCTCATTTCCCTCCTCGGATAGGAGTCCCTCCTCCTTGGATATTTGTTATTGACAGTTGTCGTTTGATGTTGTTTAATGTATTGACTTCAAGCTATACTTCGGATAGGAGTCCCTCCTCCTTAGCAAGCTCGTTGGCCAAGGCATCGTGATTTTGTTGTTTCTAGTAAACTATTTCTTAAGCTCATACCTCGGATAGGAGTCCCTCCTCCTTGGCAGATCTCAGATCTAGTTTACCGTGCAGAGTGTTTGCTTGTACCAACCTTATCCCGGTGTATACCCGAGAGTTCAGAGCCTCGGTCATATCCTCTGGAGACGGCGAATTCAAGTGATCCAACCATCCCATTCCCGCTCCTTTACCCTCATGCTCTGTTCATCTTGAAGGTATTGGATAGATAGAAGCTAGTTAGTCGTAGTTAAGATCTGCAGAAACCAGAGAAAAGCTTAGCTACGGCGCATTGTGTTTGTGCACCCTTGTGTCCTGCCGCTGAAGCATAAAAAGATAGGAACTTAGTTACATTTCCCTTCCCTACGCATTGCTCCCAGCAGAGAGGGACTTCTCCTCTTTAAATAACGAAGAAGTGTTGCAAAACATTTGAAATAGCTGAACGTTTACAATCAGCACTCCAGAGGTGCTAATTTAAACGCCAACAGTTTTCTGGCGCCCACCGTGGGGCAACGAGGCATCAAACTTCAAGAAAAGCTAACGCTTTTATGTCACGGAATGATCCTCTGGCATCCAATTGCATGATCCATACAAGAAGCAATGGATGGTAACAACAACAATGCTGGCAAGAGGCGTCCACCTTCATTACCTTGGGGTAATAGTATTGGACCTCTGGCTTTTCAGGTAAATCATGAATTACCTAAAGGGTCAAGGAAACACTTTCCCAATTTCATGGCGATGGAAGTCAACACCCAGATGAACATTTTGCTGCATTCACAACGGCTTGCGCCATCTTGCATGTGCCACATGAAGACATCGCAGTGCGTCTCTTTGTGGAGACTCTTGTTGGAGATGCTGCTGAGTGGTTCAGTCACCTGAAGCCAGGCATTATTACAAGCTGGGAAACTATGAGCGAGAAGTTTTTGGCGAGATTCAAGCCCGCTGAAGACAATCATATGTTGTTTGCCCAGCTTGCAAATTCAAAGATGGAACGCAATGAACACATGAGGGAATTTGTATCAAGATTTAATCGTCTTGTTACAAGAATTTCTTCTACGCTCGACCCATCACCAGAGATCCTGATAAGTTGTTTCATAAATGCTCTTCCATCAGAGATAGCCTTCTTCCTGAAGATGGCAAAAGAAACAGAGTTGAAGAGTGTGCAAGAACACGCCATCGAGTTGGAGGATAATATGATCACTTCCGGCTTGATGAAAACAGATTCTATCAGATCTCTAGCTCAGCAACTGTACCAGCCAAAGAGAGACAATCTTCAGCCACGGTTGCCAACACCTCCATCAAGACCAATGATTGAAGCTGCACACAGTGCAGTGTTTTGCTGTTTCCATAACAGTAATGAACATACCGGATCCACATGCCCCGAGAATCTGAGAATGACCCAAATCATGGGATATGCTGAAGCTGCTCCCAGTTCTAGTTTTGTACCAACAAGTTCGAATGTTGTCTTACCACAGACGGACAACTTCGATGGCGACTCCGCAACGGGAAACTTCGAACCCGTTATTAAAGAAGAAAAAGAAGCATACCGTCAGTATTCTCTTGCGGTGAATCATGAAAAATTTTCAACGCCTGTGACTACACGTGTTCAACACTTGAAAGCACAGAAAGAAGAGGAAGAAAGATGGAAATCAAACGAAAAGGGTGAAGAGGTGCCTTTCACTTCCAATCCCAGATCTTCACAGAAGAACGCTGTTCCAGTTGCTCAAGAGACGTCTTTAGCAAATTTTGACATCAGAGTTTGCGATGAAGACCAAGGTACAAATCTTCTGAACCGGAATATCTTCGTGGACCATCCTGCATTGGGGCGCAGATCAGACTAATATTGTGAAGAAGGTGTCGTGTTTCAAGTCATCTGCTCCAGCAAGAGCATAGCCTGGAACACGCCCGGTAATTATGTGACTTTGGCAGAAATAGAAACTAAAGATCAGAACATTGTTTGTTCTGAAAAGAAATTGACAGAAGATGCAAGGTCATGGACAACACAGTTCGATGGAGGTTGTTCAGATACAAGTTCAGAAGCAGGGGAAGTGATCATCTCCCCTAAAGAACAGTTGTACTCACCTGTGAAATTGGAATTCACTGAGGCTGAGAAAAAGGTGCTTTTATTAGGCCTCAAAGATGCCGAAGACATGGGAATCAAATTCCTATGTATTAAAGGCGATCTGGAGCTGACTTGTGAGCCGGTCAATGGATATTTTCAAGTCAGCAAAGATCACCTACGGCATTATAGAAATCGAGTTTGGAACTCGATCAACTGGTTTGAAGAGTTCAACATCCCGAGGATGAACTATAGCAGAACTAATGCCTCAGGGGTATCAGCTTTCCCATTTGCATCATATTCTGACTTCTGTCAGAGTACTTTTGCTTGGATATATGAATACCTGAGAATCTTCATCCCAGAGGGATTGTCTCCTGTAATTCCCATCAGAAAAGAAGTAAAGCCTTTTAGGCAGAAGCAGCACCGATGGGAGGCTCTTCGCTCTGCCATGAAGCAGGCGATACTTGAAGCATTTCGTCCCTTTGGGGATGGGGTGAGTTCTTTGTAAAATAATTTTTCTTTGCTTTAACGTTATGTTGTTATGTTTTTCCCCGTTCAGTGAAGTATTGTCGTGTTTTAGGTGATTTCTTAGATGTTTTGTCGTAGGTGAATAAATTGGGGAACCCAATAAATAAGGTGAACTCTATTTTTAGGTATGTATGGAACCAAAGTCTTGACTCCGCTACCCAACTGATTAGATATACTGGTCTGCGAAACTTGAGATTCTCGGTTCTCCTATGCCGTAGGTATCCGACATGGTCACCAGACGGAGCCTATGTTGTACCCCAAATAAATTTTTTGGCATTTTGTGTAAATTGAGCTAAATCTTGTTAAAATGCCATGAAAGGTCTGTTTTAGGTCAATTCAATCATAGAATCTTGGTGGGCTTCTGTCAAGGAACACACGTGCAAAATTCTGAAATTTTGAAAATTAGGGTTTTTTCCCTATTTTCAGGGAAATCCCCCGAAAATAGGACCTTCCCAGAAATGACCGAAAATGATTTTGATAGGCTTAAAAGGCTTCACGATCACATTGGTCAAGTCAGAATCATCAAAAGACACGTTTTACTCTGGTGGGTCTATTTTTCAGAACGGTTAGATTCACCTATTAATACCGGCAGATTAATAGTTATCAAAATAAAGCTTTAAGTCAAAATTTTCAACGATTCAACCATGGCGTGGTGCCGTCAAAATGATGTCATGATTAAGGACTTTCAAAATGAAAAATGTTGAGAATTGACTAAGTCTGGGATTTTCAAAAATGAAAATGCTGAAAATTGTCTAAGTCTGGAGAATGCACGCCTTGCTGCCAAGAGGAGGCTATGCAGTCAAATGCCTTAGTCATTTTCCCAAACATCCATACACGATGAACGTGAGACATGAAGAAATGGTGATCTTCGACGGAGGAGTTTTCCTGAAATTAAAAAGCTCGAAATTTGACTAACTCTGGAAACGTTACGAAGGAGAAACAAGTTCACATGTTGAAAAGAGCCTTTTTCAAGCAGGGGCGCCCAAGATCTTTGAGGGTCAAATGCAGTCAGTAAGATCATCCAAAGCAGTCATTCTCGACGTTTGATTGCTGGCTCAACAGTGAAACAAACATCCAGATCATCCGATGAATAGATCACAAGCAGCTGCTGACGAAGCAAAAAGAGGCAGTTGAGGAAATATCAGGAAACCACAGTTAACGGCGAAGTTCTAAGAAAAAAGAGCCTTTTCAAAAGAAAGGCTACCTTTTTTTCGGACCTCCAGATGCTGATAAACGACAAAAGGCTTCCCAGGATAACTTTCTCAACCCAAGTAGATCTCGGAAACGCAACTGTAAGCATCACACCGACGTATACCAACGGATAACTGGACTACAGCAACTGTCGTATGGAAATAACTGCCATAAAGGCAGTTTCCTTTTCAAGGAGGGTTTCTTGGATAAAAGGAACCCAAACTGAATCCGGTGTTTTCAAGATACTATTTTGCAGTCAAAATTCGATGAGACACTGCCGTAACCACATCCCGACCGATCAACAGAAATCCAGACCAAGGCACAAGAGAGGTCATTTCCTAAAAAGTCAAGAACGAGAAGATTGAAAAATCTACTTGGCAGCATAAGCAAAAGCGCCTTTTCTTGGGAAAGGCGCCCATTCTTTTAGAGCCCTAAACTCAGCTTTTTATCATCACCTCTCCCAGGCACTTCTCTTCAGTTTGGATCCAGCTCGCAGTGAATGTGTCCGTGACGTCTCAAGATCAACAGACAACGCTAGATTCAGGATCAAACTGAGGCTCGGGAGAGAAAATAATAAAAAACTTGCAAAAATCAAAAGGGACGCCTTGAAGAAGTCAAAAGTCAAGTTGTTGACTAAAGTCAAGATATTTTGAGCAAAACTTGGCTAAAACACTCCACGATCAGTGGAAATCACTTTTGATCGTGAGTTAGGTCCCCAAACTTGTGGATCTAAGGCTTGGGTCTATGTATTCAAGGTGAAGGCGTCCCACTTCATTATTTCATTGCAGGTTGATGATCAAGAACAGCCATGAGCTCTCAAGGACGCCATTTACAGATCTGGCCAAGGTTTTCATCCGTTCTTCAATATTTCTTGCAGATCTGAAGCAGAAGAGGATTGCTAATCTAAGGTTGGATTCAGAGACGGATTTTCTCAGAGTCAGATAAAAACTTCCAATTCATCTTCTGTCTACTTCCTCTCTTCTTGTCTTAGGTTTTCTTGCACATTTCAAAAAGGTGGCAGGCTACATCAGATCAGATCAACTGGGTACATCTAGCATAATTTTCCAGAGGAACCCATCTCGTCAAATTTCCAAAAATCAGCATACTTGCTGCCCCTATTTTTGGGGGTTTTTCCGAAAAAGTTTCAGAATCCAAATTCTGAGGAACTGGGTCTGTTCAGCATTGATGCACAAACAAAACCCATGTGCCAGACTTTTTCCGGAAAAATACTTCTCGGCAGGGCGCTATTTTCAAGGGTTTTAGGAAGTTGTCTAAACACATTCGTGTTTACAGTCAACAGGCGAGTTCTTCTTCATAGAATGACAATTTGGCATCCTTGGGCTCCAATTGAGCAACCAGACCTTGCACCAGCAACTCTCCAACCAGATCTTACACACGTTGCTGGAGAGAAAACAGACATCATCAGTAGTCTGCGGATCTTTATCTTTGAAAAGAATACATCTCCCGCTCAGTGGAGACCTGCAGCAGTTACTCTGGACGAAGAAGTAAGAAAGACTGATCTTGCAGCAAAAAGACCAATATTACCATCTCTCGCGTGGCAGTAAGCACCTTGGCTTGCCAGCTGCGAAGAGATCATTCCAAGCACGAAGCCGCCAAAGTTACCAAGAGCAATAGCTTGCGCAAGAGGAGATGGCGTGTCATCAAAACATTGACTATTTGAAAACAGAAGAAGTCAACACAGATCAAGAAGCTGTTGACCGGAAGTGATGATGAGGTGTCAGACACCTAGGAAGGACGCCATACACACTCCAAGTGGCATTCATGAGACTTGAGTTGACTTGACGCTTCTTTCCAAGTCAACTCGAGATGCTATTAAATGTAGTTGGAGTTAACTTGATGCTTCTTTCCAAGTTTAACTCCACTTTCCTTAAATCATGCATTGTCAGATCCCACTAATTAAGGATGTCTAATTGACTTCCATGATTTGTGGATCTTAGATCTCCACTAAATGTGGATGTCTATTTTGGAGGGAGACTTTACATTTAAGTTCACCTTTAGTTTGCTTTCAGTCAACTGAAGTAGTTTCCAGTTGACTCTTTGTTGACTTTCAGTTAACTGAAGTAGCTTTCCAGTTAACTGCTTGTTCCCCCTATTTAGGAATAAATCTTGCTAATTGATTGGCAAGAACTCATTGTTAACTCAAGGAGATTTTGGGGTTGCCCACTCCTTTGAGTTCTATAAATAAGAGCCTTGGGCTCATTATTTGTTTAACCTTTACTTGCTATGCAAAATTGCTGCGCCATTGTTGCCAACACTTTGAAAGCGAATATTTGTTCACTCTTGGATGAGAGTTCGTTGGATGATTGTAATTGTGCATGATTTCGTGCCTTTGCTTTCCCAACTTTTGTAGTTCGTTGATAAAGCATTGAAGAAGAATATCAGAAGGCGCTTGCATTTTGATCATCTTGTTTGAGTTATGTCTACGTCCTGTGTTTAAATAGCTTGTTGTCTCATTTCCCTCCTCGGATAGGAGTCCCTCCTCCTTGGATATTTGTTATTGACAGTTGTCGTTTGATGTTGTTTAATGTGTTGACTTCCAAGCTATACTTCGGATAGGAGTCCCTCCTCCTTAGCAAGCTCGTTAGCCAAGGCATCGTGATTTTGTTGTTTCTAGTAAACTATTTCTTAAGCTCATACCTCGGATAGGAGTCCCTCCTCCTTGGCAGATCTCGGATCTAGTTTACCGTGCAGAGCGTTTGCTTGTACCAACCTTATCCCGGTGTATACCCGAGAGTTCAGAGCCTCGGTCATATCCTCTGGAGACGGCGAATTCAAGTGATCCAACCATCCCATTCCCGCTCCTTTACCCTCATGCTCTGTTCATCTTGAAGGTATTGGATAGATAAAAGCTAGTTAGTCGTAGTTAAGATCTGCAGAAACCAGAGAAAAGCTTAGCTACGGCGCATTGTGTTTGTGCACCCTTGTGTCCTGCCGCTGAAGCATAAAAAGATAGGAACCTAGTTAGACATTTCCCTTCCCTACGCATTGCTCCCAGCAGAGAGGGACTTCTCCTCTTTAAATAACGAAGAAGTGTTGCAAAACATTTGAAATAGCTGAACGTTTACAATCAGCACTCCAGAGGTGCTAATTTAAACGCCAACAAAATGTCATCCCAATCTTAACTGTCAGTCGATTTGGATAAATAATTTGAAAAAGATTATTTACTATCTCATAAAATCAATAATTTGAATTATTTTAATTCAAATTAGCAGTTAATCTTCTAAAAATCAAGCAATCGGGCAGATTCTTGATTTTCCAAATCTTATCTTCAGTCCAAATCTTATCTCTTTGATTTTTCGAATCTGGCAAATCGGGCAATCTTATCTTCTTGATTTTTCGAAAATCTTTATTTTCTAATTAATTTGTCTCATTTATTCTCCACCGTCGATCCGATTTTATTTTGACCGTTTGATTAAGGATTTTCCCTAACCCTAATTAGGGATTCTTAGGTGTAATCTGGATCGTTCATTTCATTAATTTATCTCGTCTGTCCATTCGAAATGGCATTTTCTATAAAATGCCATCTTCTTCTCACTTTTCGATTACACACGCACATGTTGACATTTTGCATAGTGATTATAGGCATTTACTTTCACACTTTATTGTCATAGGCAATTTTAGTATTGGATATAGTCATTTGATCAATTTTGGAATTTGTTTTAGACATAGGCATTGGCAATAGACATAGACATTTAGACATAGAAAATCCTTCAAAGCTTGTTGTAGGACTTAGACAATTTTCAGATTTTGCTCGCACAACAAATCTGAGGGCCACATTATCCAACAAATAAGAAGGTGCTACGAAAATGAATCATGGAGACTTCGACGATCAAGTATAATCGTTCTTTCATGTATTTCCATTGTGTTTTGTAGCTACTTTGGGTTTTTATCATTTTGCTTTCAATTCAATTGATCTAATCTAATACCTAGAAAATACCCTCAGTTACAATACACACACACACACATTGAACGTATAGTCAACTCATCAATCAAACATAGCAATATAAGGAAGGAATCATAAGTTCCAAACATATAAACATCATCCTAGTATGCACTCAATAGTAATCAAGACCCTTACTAATGCAAACACATTATGCTAAGGATGACTTACCAATTCCCAACACAATGTCTAGACTTGACTATTCTACTGTGAGTGTGTGTTATCTCAAATAGGTTATGTTATTGGTTACCTGACCAATCAATTCTCTTGAGTGATACTTCCCCTCCACCTAGAGGATTGAACCTGTCCCTACAATCAACATAGCTCATTTGCAATGGTAGTTAGATGTTCATAACAAATCCATATGCATCATAAAACTTAAGCATATTCATATAGAAATTAATGTAAACATATTTACTCTTTCAAAACCATATCAAGCATTTATCAATACTTTCACATAATACCTATTTCGGTACTCCATTTATCATATATTAAAATCATGATTGCATGTACTATCATATTTACTCGTGAAGGTAAAAGTAAATCAGTAACAACAAGACGAGGTATAACAATTATGGACAATGCGGTTCGATGGGGGTTGTTCAACTATAGGTTCAAAAGTAGGGGAAATGATCGTCTCCCCTAAAGGACAGTTGTACCCATTTGCATATTGCCTACAATTGGAATTCACTAAAGCTGAAAAAGAGGCGTTTTTGTTAGGCCTCAAAAATATTGAAGACATGGGAATCAAACTTCTATGCGTTAAAGGGGGTGTAGAGATGATCGATGAACCAATCAAAGGACATTTCTAGGCTAGAAAGGATCACCTACAACATTATAGAAATCAAGTTTGGAACTCGATCGACCAGTTTGAAGCGTTCGGCATCCCGAGGATGGATGACAGCAAAACCGATACCTTAGTGGTATATGCTTCTCTCTTTGCGCTATATTTTGAATTTTTTCAGGGTGCCCTTATCTAGACGTATGAAGATATGAGAATCTTCATCTCAGAGGAATTGACTCTTGCAATACCCATCAAAACATAAGTGAATATTTTCAGGCAGAAGGGGTATCGTTGTAATCCATTCCCGATGTCATACAATGGACAATATCTAAAGCACTTCATTCCTAATTTCCTTTGAGGTTGGAGTTATTTTTCTTTCTATTTTCGTAATTTGTTTCCATTTTCTGTAATATTCCCTTGCGTTATGTTGTAACGTGTTTCCCTCGTTCTGTAAGTTTTAGTCTTGTTTTAGGTGATTTTATGGAAGATCCCATTGATAGGTGGTTAGAAAATGATGCTAACTCTATCACCCCACTAATAAGACATTGGTTTATGCTTAAATATCCAGAGATTCTTGGTTCTCCTATGCCATAAGTATTTGACATGGTCCCTAGACAGAGCCAATTGTAATGCCCAAAATTAGATTTTTTGCTTCATTAAGGCATTTTGTAAAAAATGATTAAAATCTTCTAAAAATGATTGTCAAAAGTAAAAAAAGGTCAAAAATTTTAAAAATAGAATTTTCTATTTTCAAAAATTTCTAAAAAGTAAACAGACCATAGGGTTTTTTTGGGTTTCTTGTCAAATGGATGCTGACAATTTTTTTCTAAAAATAGAAATTTGCATGTCAGCCCCTATTTTTAAGGGAATCACGAATGTTCGAGAAATCCTCAAATTTTTCAAAATCTGATGATCTGGGTCTCTTCAAAATGAAATTTTCTACAAAATATAGATCTTAGTTTTTTGACCCTAATTTTTAGGAAAATGTCTAAAAATAGAATCTTTGCAAAAAGGACTCAAATTGAATTTGATTGGTTGAAAATACATCATGATTAGGTTGGTCCAGTCAAAATCATTAAAAGGTCAAATTTTTTCTCGTGGGTCTATTTCACTTTTTCAAAAGATAAATTAGGACCTTCGAGGTCATCAATTGAGGATGGCCAGCTGCCAGGTGTCAGATTCAAAGTCTCAAACGCTGCACAGATCAATCTACAGTGAAAGATGCTCGAAAAATGGTGAACGAAGGAGGGAACTCAAAAAGTTGAAAATTATGAAAAATATTCTAAGTATAGAAAAGAAAGTCGCCTTGTTTCAAGAGAGACGTCTGTAAGTCAATGCCTTGGCCAATTTTTCAGTTTTCATAGATCATGCACTGATGCAGGGGCACCATGTCAGTTTTTGGAAATAAGCTCTTAAGTTTGGTTTAGGGTGATTTGAGTCATATGTCATCTAATAAGGTCATAATAGACCATTTGAGATGTAATTAGAGTCATTTGGGTTTAGTCTTACTAATGTTGCAAAATCTTGAAAAAAGTTGTCATAATGTAAAATTGCAAAAATGCAAAAAAAGTGCAAAAAGTGGAAGTTGAAGGGTCAAGTTGGTTTTGTTCGGTGGGAAGCAGTTGAAATTGAATGGTAATTTTGTGTGATGTTTTTAAAAACCTTGGTGAATGTTGGGAGAGAGGTTGGATATTGTACATTTGAATTTTGAATAGTGAACAAACTAATTTCCTACATTTTTCATTAAAATTGCTGCTATAGGGCTCTGTATGGTTCCGTACTAAGAGCTATTGTTCCAAAATGTATTGAAATAGTTGGTGGAATGAACTAAGAGCAATTTGGTTTTTATTTGGGTTCATTTCAGTTAGATTTGAGAAAGTTAGAGCACTTTCTCTGTTGACAGTCAGGAAACCCAAAATTTGAGGGTTTGAAGGAGTAATATGGAAATTTAAGTCATTCCACTTGGTGAAACTTGTGATAACTTGGTGGAATGGCATAATTAGGAGTAGGTTGTTATTATATGTAGATTCCAAGAGCAGGGGAGGCGGTTTGTGGAATTTGGAATGATGCCCTAGTTGCAAATTGTCATGTTTTTGGTGAAAAAAGAGGAGTTGAAGTAAGGTTTTGCATAAAGAGTGGTTGGAACCCTTTCTAGTTGATGAAATAAGTGTGAAGACTTATTATGATGTGTCTGAGATGTTGATAAGGTGAAATAGGGCTTGGAGTGCATAGTTTCAATAAACCCCTATAAGAGCAAGCCTACAATAGCTTAGGTAAGGGTTTTGTGATTAAGGAGTTTCTAGTTGTTTCTATTGATGAAACTTGTGGAATCAGACTATTTGTGACCTATTTAGTACTATGGATTGAATTTTAGTGAGTGGGGAGAAGTTTAACATATATTTGCTTTGGAAAAGAGGCCTAATTGGCTTAAGGGGCAACGTAGCAACAAATTTGAGGAGGGTATGTTTTGAAACAACCCCATCTTCAAATTAGATATGTTGAAGTATGCCATAATGGGTGTCTAGAATGCAAATCCTTTTGTGGGTTTGAAGAATATTTTGAAAGATATACATAATTTTCTCTATTTGATATGTTACAAGAAAAATATTGATGAAATTGTGAAAAGTTGCTAAGTTAGGTTTAAAGGGTTGGAGGATTGTTTGAAATAGGCTGAATTGTGATTGTTTAGAAAACTCCTCCCTGCTCTGCATCATGCACACACAACGGTGAACACCGTCAAGCGTTAGCAATGACGATCGTCGAAGGTGGTGAATAGTTGGCGAGGAAAGTTGAAAATCTTCAAAAAATGGTTAAGTCTTGACAAGTTGAGCGCCTTATTTCAAGGAGGGTGCCCAAAGATTCATGCCTTATATTTTTGCATTTTTTAGAAAATGTGCAATTTGACCCATCAACCCCATATAGATCCAGTCAAATGCAGTTAAAAACAATTTTTAGGGTTTGGAAAGCTGGAGGTCATCATCAGCTATGTTTAGGCTCTTCAAGGAATCAATCATCCAGTTCAAAGGATTATCAGACAGCGAGAATCACAATCGAACAGAGGAAAAAACATGAAAAGTCAAAGGAAAATTTGAAAATCCTCAAAATATTTCTTTGGAGAGCTTGGGTGCCTTATTTCAAGGAGGGCACCCAAGTCCTCAACACTTAGAAAATTTTCCACATTTTTTAGAAAATGTCCAAAACTCCTATGTCAGCTCGATTCTGGCTTTCGTAGAATCAGTTAGATGCATCAACATAGGCTAGAAGAAGGTACCATTCAACTCAGATATGATCAAGCTTGCTAGAATGACTGACTTTCAGTCTTTTCCATTCACCAGCTAGTGAAAAATGATGTCCGAACAGGGGTAGTCGGCTTCACGTGAAACAAAGGATACAAAAATTTGAAAATCTCAAAAAATAAACTAACACTGGAGAGGTTGGGAACCTTTTTTCAAGGAGGGCACCCAACATCCCAACACTTAGAAACTTTTTGACCTCATCTGTGTTTTCTCCAATTCAACCTTGGTCAACAACTTCTGGGGTATGCAATCACTATCAAACATCGTCACATGTTGGAACGAGGGTGGGGATCACTTCAGTAGTGGTCAAAGATGAGATTTCCATGGTAAAATAGAGTTTATTAGTTGGTAGTACTAGTTTTTTGAATAATCAAAGTTAGAGGTGGGCTTTGTTGAATGCGTAGTTGAAAAATAGAGAAAAATGGTTAACACTTTTGAGGTTTTATGTGTTTGATGATGTCATTGAATGCGTATGCTTTAAAGCATGCATGCTTTTTGTAGCTATAAAAGAGGAATTCACTGTATGGTGCAAACAAAGTCATTTTTGATGCAAACAAAGTCAAATTTTTGCATGCATAGTTTTTATCTTCATGGATAGACTCCAAAATAATAGGGTTTTGCATGCAAAGTGCTTTTTCATCTCCAAACTCTACTCAAGAAAGATTTGAGCATTCATTCTTCATAATTTTTAGGTTAGCTTTGAGAGGAAGAAACATAAAATTTTCTTTTGGTCAAGATTTGGAGGCTTAAACGAGGTGCTTTTTCAGTCTTCTATGTGGATTTGAGTTTGGGAAGCACAAAAGCACACATTTGCATGGTCTGATTTTCTAGGGCATCACGTTTCAAAAACATGTGGTCAAAACTTTCATTGCTCCTCTTGAAGATTGGAAAATTTTAAGTTTTCATGTCAGCCCCTATTGTCTAGGAAATCACGTATGTTCGAGAAATCTTTAGATTATTCAAAATCTGACGATCTGGGTCTCTTCATAACAAAATGGTCTACAAAACGCAGGCCTTAGTTTTTAGAAAATCTTGCATGATTTTGAAAAAATCAAAAAGTTGATGATCTGGGTCTCTTCAAAACGACATTATCTACAAAACCCATACCTTAGCTTTTTTCAAAACTCTGCCTTTTTCTGGAGAAAATCAACAATCTATTTTTAGCTCTTTTACAAAACTTTTCCAAACATAGGTGTGTTTATAGTCAAACTTCACGGTTTTCATCATACAATACTCTTCCATTGAAAAAATCAAGAGAAGCATCAAAAGCATAAAGTTGTGAAAGAAATAGAGGTCATCACTCCAGTTGTAGAGCTGCCAAAATTATCAATCAGTGAGTCACCAATTGAAGCATGCAAAGATTTCTAGGAATAGAACTCAACTAAAGGTGACAGTTAACTTGATGCCTTTTTCAAGTTTAACTTGTTGTTCTCATTCATGCATATCTATTCCTTGGAAATATCAATGCAGAGTTGGAGCTTTTCCTGATGTTAAATTAGTTGACTGATGTTTGTAGTCCAGTTAACTATTAGTTATCTTTTCTTTAGTCTTAGAAACAAAGCTTGCATGTTGGAAAAACTAATTGTTAAAAACAAGGAGATTTTAGGGTTCCCTACTTCTTGTTTGTGTATAAATAAGGGTAGCCTTGCCCATTTATTTTTTTAACCATTGTTGTGATAAAGAATTTGAGGAGCCTACTTTTCCTACAACTTTGCTATTCAATGTTTGTTTAGTTTTGTTTCAAGTGTAATCTGGTTGATCGCATATCGTATGCCTATTTTTCTACAATTTTTTGTCCCAATAGTGTTTTTTGTTATAAAACTTAGGAAGGAAATATCATTCCTACCTTGCTTTGATCTAATGTCTCAAATCTATTTTAGTATTTTGTCTTATGTTTTGCTTACATAATCTTTAATTCAACATACATCTCGAATGTACAATGAGTCTTCAAGTGTGTTCTGGAAGAGAGTTTATTTAAGTATTTGTGTTAAATCAAATTATTCACTATTTACTTCTGATTCTCAGGCTTTGAATTTACTTGAGTTGTCAGAAGCATCATTACTTTAGGCCTAGTTGTAGTTGAAGTTACTAAACTAGAGAAAATATCAATTGCAACATAAAGTGTTTTATAACCTTGTGCTCTTAGCTGAGAAATAAAAATATTGACAATAGTTTAATATTTGTTTTTAAGCATAAATATCAAACGGGCACGAAACATTAAAGCTCACCAAACAACTGTGACATACTACCCAAATAGGAAACCCTACACTACATAGTCGCCAAGACTAGTTACTAAAAATAGTAAGTGGGTCAGATCTCCAACTGGCCAAAATAGAGGACACCAAAAAAGGGACATTACAGTCCTCCCTTCCCAAATATTGCTTATCCTCAAGCAATGCCATCAAAACTACAATAATAATGAATTGATTCACATTGAAACCAAATAAGATCCTAGGGTCCCAAGTCAGTCTAGGAGCTTTGTAATTATGAGGTAATATGTTGTCCCAACCATGAATGCAACCTAAAAGTAAGAAATAACAACTATTTGCTACTAGAACTATCATCCAACACTGAACTTGGTTTGCCAATCCTATCCTTCTCTTAATCTAGAACCATAAATTGACCTTGTCAAGAGGCTGAATGGATAAAAAAAGTGAATTCTTGCAGTTGTTCAAGTCTCAAATCAACAGATCATGGTTTGAGTTTTAAAAAATAAGCTCCTAGAAATATGAGCAACAACCACAACATTGAAAATATTCAACCTGAAAGAAGAAACTTATCATTATCTTAATGATAAACACCTTTCCAAGAGTCATCAACCAAGTAGAACTCCAAATTTTGCTCAAAATCTCCCTCCAATCCACTTGTGTGAACACAAATGGACTCATAAGGTGGCTATATACAAGGGTAACAACAACATATTTTTTTCCTTTTTGGTCCATAACCACCCATAATATGCTTCTTCCATCACCATTTGTATCCAATAACCCATGCTGAATATCTTGGGCATAGATACTTCCCTCTAAATTGGTTGCACTATGGTGAGGTTGTGCCATTAATCATAATTGTTTGACCGTCAAACTCAAGCTCCACTCTCTTCTCCTAGAACCCTAAAGAGTAATCACCATTAAATCCCATACTGAAATACCCGAAAGGACTGAAGTTCTCACTAAGTGGCATATCTTTCTAAGGCATCTCAGTGAAGTCCAAAGCTACAATATCCCTGTTAGACTCGATCCTAGGCAACACAGTATAATCCGCTCATTCCCAAAGGGAAAGCATTGACATATCTCCCCACATAATCCCAAAAGTGATACCAATCAGTCCCTAGTTGGAAGTCAATAACCATAGTGTCATCCTTGAAAAAATACATCATGTTAGTGACATCGTGATCATTGACTAATAACCACTCATTGTCACCTAATCCCTAGGTGTCATGATGCTCATAATGAGCACACCAACTCATCCAATCGACTACAATCATCACAATATCACCAAAAGATATATATATCAACAACTCAAACTCATTATAGTCACTATCACTCATACAAGAGAACTGGAAATAACTATCCTAATTCTATAAGTCCTCCCATAACTTGTTGCCACGAAACTTGTAGGATCTCAAAGTCCATCTTCTCATAAAGGAAATATGTCATAGTCAATGCTAAAAAACTAGGGAAACAACTATCATAAAAGATTCCCCCTGGAAACATAGGGAATGTGAATGTGGGATTGACCCCAAGAACTCCACTAATTACATTACCTCTAAACAATGCCAATTGAGAATTACTCCGTTGCTGAGTTGGGGGAGTTGGCCAATCCAACTGCATGATATCATTCATTGTCCTATGTAGGCTAATCAAAAAATAGACAATGGTACCAATCCTCAAGTTGTGTCCACCATTCCAACTTTGAATCAACAACTCACCATTGGCAACTACACTTGGATCCCAAATCCTGTGATTATCACCAATTTCCACACTAGAATTAGAAAGATCTCCCTCATCCAACTTGAAGAGTGGATTATCATAAGTCACATCAACGTCTACCTCAAACAAAGGATTATCCATAAACTGAAGACTATCCTCTTGCTGATCTAGACTCTCCTTTTTTGATTTCTTGGGACAATGGACAAGATCATACTCCTCCTGAATGCAAACAAGCTCCTCCACTACTTGTTTGATCTCATTTTCCCTTTCTCTACTCTCCTCCTTGAACTGTTGAATCTCATAGAGTTGATCTTCTGCTTCAACAAGTACCTCTTGGACACTTTCCAAAGCAAGATTTATGGAATAAAGCTCAATAGTGATCTCACTAACCTCTTCCCTTAGCTGCTTAGTCATGAGAAAAGTTTCATCTGCAAACTTGGAGGCAACATCTCTATCATGAAACATATGTAAGAAAATTATTTTGATTCCTTCCATAAGACTTTTAATCATGTGCAAATCAGCAAGGGGAACATTTTGTTCATGTTGGTTTATTGGTGCCATGAAGATGAATTTCTCAACAAGTCTTTTAATGTAATCCAACCTAGATAAAGTGTGTACTTCATTTTCCATAGACACCAACAACTATTTTTTCCAATCATGTTTAGGAAAGGATAGCACGCTGCTGTTATGTTGCACGCAAAAATCATAACTTTCATACTTGTTATCAAAGTCTCCATGGCTGTCCCAAATTACTCATGCCTCTCCCTGATCATCCTCAAAAGAAGATTGTGAATCCAAACCAACACGACTGTTAGGTCCTTGCTTAAGATCAACTACATGCAATGTGAAGTTATATTTGTTCTCAAGATCAAGAACAACATCATCAATGCCATCTATGTCATCATCTTTGCATAACTATGGAGTTTAAGTTAGAACAACACTATAGTCAAAAGGAAATTCATCCCAAATAGGTTCCTTGTCATACTTAGGTGTGATCACACCTGGATCCCATGTGTTAAAATTTTGATTGCTTTGTTCAATATGCTCCTCCTATGATTTTGTCTCTCTGAATAAATCATTCTCCAATGCACCACTACTCATGTCAACATAAGTATCCCTCTCCATAAGCTGGGTTTGGAAGTCCAAACCAAAACTGCCTATGTCTTCATCACTATTTATTGTTTTGAAAGCCTCATCTAT
The DNA here is from genome assembly GCA_007258455.2 of Sequoia sempervirens. Classification (NCBI taxonomy): domain Eukaryota; kingdom Viridiplantae; phylum Streptophyta; class Pinopsida; order Cupressales; family Cupressaceae; genus Sequoia; species Sequoia sempervirens. The sequence continues at coordinate 40,445 of VDFB02059411.1, read as the reverse complement.
TTTTCCTTCAACAAGACCATCATCCAAATATGTGTTGAAGATCTCAACATTTCCAACCTTGGTACTAGTGTCTACAAATTCACTGGATAGCTCTAGAGATGCATTTAGTGCTGCTATTATGTCTTTTTCCTCATGCACAATCTCATTAGTAGAAGTTGCATGCACCTTTAAGGAGTTGTCTTGGGGCTTTGCAATACATGCCTCTTGATTGATGAAGTCTCCTTCATAGGAAGGTTCTAATAGTTTATATTCCTCGTATTCAAGCTCATCTCTAGAAGTTTATGTTCTTGTCATGTCAAAATCAACAAGCTCCTTCATAACCACCCTTTTTGCCTTAGACTCTTCTCTCTCACAATGACTTCTTGAAAATTTCCTTTCTTCCTTGATCTTCTTATGTGGTTAACTAAACCCTTTTTTCTAGGGTCCCTCCATACAACAAAGTCCAAGAAAGCTTCAAAGGAAACATTGTTTTTTATCTCATCAAGAATTTTTTGATATTCATCAATAATTTTGGAAGCTTCAGTTTCATAGTTGACTCTTTCCTTATGTGATCTTATCAACAACTCTAGAATAGGGTCTTCTCCCATAGGTATAAATTTAGGTGGTCAATCCATGTTTTTACTTAACAAGCCAAAGAACCAAGATAAACAACTAAGATTCTTCTATCGAAGGTGAATTTACTAACACACATGCAAATGTTGATCACTAACCAACAACTAAAAATCTGACAAGGTTTAGCTTCCCAACAAGCTGGTAAGAAAAACTTCACTTTGGTACCATTGTAATGACTACCCCTGATTTTTATTTTTTGAGAACTTTGTATGCTGATGGTTTTGTTTGTTGATTGTAATGCTTTTTGTTTCATGTGTTTTGCATCATTCACAAGAGGGCACATGTAATAAAACAAGAACTTAAAATAAAATAAAGAAATTATTTTCAAGTAGATTCATAACAAGATATTGAAGCAATGAAGACTATAACATTTTCATACTAAAAGAAATGTATATCAGACTTGGTACAAAAGTGTTGTAGACCTGATTTAAGCCAACACAATAATCTAATTCATCACACTTTACACGATTTCAACATGGAGTGAACATATACATATAGGAAACCTTCCTAGACTCTGTCATTGCAAGAAACAATGATAAAAACCTTGAAAATGACATGATTTTAGACCTTTGTAGTAGCAAACCTGAACTTTAGCATACCCAAAAATGGCACAACTCCCAAGAAAGGGTGACTAGGCTCTAAAAATCAATGTTTCACAAATAAATGCAAGTAAATACTTGAAATGGGACACCCAAACATGAATAATCCAATAAGAAAATAACTAGAATGAAAGACCAAGTGTGCACTGAGCTATGAGTAAACTTCACTTTCAGACCCTGTCAAAATGGTGATTTCTAGAATTCTAGAAATATAATCAGGTCTCTAAAAATGACTTCAAATATCCTCCAAACACCACCACTAATGAATCCAAGAATAAAACACACCTAAATCTTTGAACCCATATCAAAACACTAAGAAAATCTTCATTATTCATCCCCAAAAGTGAAGAAAATCAAGAACTTCCTAAGCACAATGGTGATCCTTGAAATATAACCACTGTAACTAGCTAGGGTGGATCTCTCACCTCTGAAACCAATGCTAGAAATGGGGATTTTTGTCCTCAATCAGTTGCAATCGAAATCTGAAATCATTCTAGCAGAGTCTCCTTAAGTTTCCAAAATATCCATATCTCCAAATGAGAGCTCGAAATGAATAAATAGAGAAAGGGGAAGAAATTAGGGCAACAACATTTTGAATTCACTTTCCCTTCAATACCCACACCCCTTCATGAGCCTTTTTATTTTATTTATTAAAACCCTTATGTCTCCCAAGCTAGGCGTCCACCTCTTGAGGCGTAAATTAAGCCTCAACTTTATAAAATAAAACTATTATAAGACGTCCACTAAAAGTACAATGACCCCTCTTTTAAAACACGTTGTGCAACTAGGCCAAGGGGTCCTTTTTATAACCCAAGCTTATATTCCTTTTTTATTAAAAAACAACATTAATACTTTAGTGACATATTAACCAATAATAATTCTAGCCATGGAGAAAACTCTCCCCCTACCATGAATGGAAACTCTACACTGCACTACTGCTAGGACCAATTACCGAAAATAGACTTACTATAAATAGCGACTGCTAAAAATAGTCAGTACTCCCAAATATCAAAATGACACAAAAAATTAAAGTTCACCAAAAAATTGCCACATACTACCCAAACATGAAACCCTACACTACATAGTCACCAGGACTAGTTACTAAAAATAACACTTACTAAAACTAGTAAGTGGGTGAAATCTCCAACTGGCCAAAATAGAGGACACCAAGAAAGGGGAAATTACACAACAATATATGACCAACCTAGAAGCATATTCTACATCTAAATGGGGATTTTTTTATAATATAGGACTTTCTTCCATATTCTCTCATGTAATTTTAACCAAATCCTTAGAAAAATCTTTAGAAATATCTAATTTCACTTTTAATCTAGGTACACTCAAATGAATCAAAAAATCAATTTTAGGATAAATAGCCAAAAATTTCCCTATCATATTTGCCAATCCCTTGCAAATAAGAATCCACCCAAAACTATAATAGTAGATAATATAGATGAAACCACATTGGCATTATTGAGAAAAATTTAGTTATTGGGTTAAACTTTAAGAACCACATTTTTAGCAACTATGACATATCCTAGAATCAAGGCCTTTGAGACAAAATAAACCATTTATCCTCTACAAAATTCCACAACAAAAAAAATCCACTAAGAAATGGGGTGAATTTTGAATAGAGCCTTTTATAAATTGGGACCGAGTTTCCCTAATCTATTCATCAAGATTAAAAATCCTTTGAAAATATGTGTTCAAATGGCATTTAAATCCTCAAAAAATTGCTTCCTCTTCGACTACATCTTGAATTAAATATAGAATAGGGTGCTTCCTTAATAAGGAAGTAGATGTAGTTGTCACTTCTAAGTGACAATATCACTTTCATGCAACTTGTCTCTATCCATGTCCTTATTAACCTTCTTGTTATCCTTAAGAAATAAAAAAATTGCCTACTTTACCCAAATTACTTGGGGAGGCTCAATACCAAACTTCAGAACATGGTTTGCATGGGGTAATAGGAGACTATAATGTTATCAAACATGACATGGGGATAAGGGTATCTTACCCCTTCTCACTATTATCATTGGGACTTGAACCTTGACAAGTTTCCCTTTTTTTGTTATGAAACCAAAGTTGCAACCACATAGCCATCAACCAAGCTCGAGTTTTCAAAAAAATGAAATTATACTGTACTAAAATTTATTCCAATTATTAGTTTGTTTGAAATCATGTCATGTCCCTTTCTCTAGTGTAAAATTGATGAAGACCCTTAGTATACCTTTCTCAAATATTCTTGTAGACTAATGGGGTGGTAAAAAGGAAAATAATTAAATTTAAGTTGATGAAAAGTAACTTTATGTCATAATTTAAAAATATGTCATATTTAATTATTTAAAAAGATCATTATGATTGAATTATGAAGCATCCTGATGCAGATGAAGACCAAGACCCTGAATTGAAGTGTTGACCTTCGCAGCCACCACTCGAATCCTTAATTTATTCAACTGAAAAGCATACTCAAAAAAATGTATGAACTCAAAAAGTGGTGAAATTCAGTTTATTTAAACTTAAGAAAATGTGCATAAAAATCTCTTGGAAAACCACATTTCAAAAATTATTTTGAACCATCTAATGAATGTATTTTATACTAAAAACTTGGATAATGGAAGCCCCCACATTCATCTACAAGAATGTAAGTATATTATCACTTTTATCCCAACAATACCCCTCAAATTTCATGGCTAAAAACTCATAAAACTCATAAATTTTTGCATTCAACAACCAGCTACAGACAACCATTAAAACAATTGCAACCATGCTCAAAAAACTCAATCAAGGAAGTTTGTTTTAAACTATGAATTGAGACCATGGAGAGCACAATTCCAAGGATTAACCATCACATGAAATTACAATAATTCAAAGAGAAATATGATTTCATTATCAAAACTTGCATAGTCTATAATTAACAAGTTACAAAGAGCAAACTAGTCACAAAAAAAACTCTACTACAAACATGGATGACCACACAACCTCTTCAAATCAACTCCAAAAACTCCATCATCAGCTATAGGCAACAAAAAATTCCTCTCCCAATCTCTAATACTTCATTCTTGGATGCCAAGGCATGGTTTCCCTAATTTTTCACCTCATTTATCTGTCATTTTCTTCATTATGCCTTCCTTTCTTTCATCCCAAGAATGGGTGTGGCCAATATCTTCCAAAATCTTCCACCTTCAATCATGTTCTCTACTTTTTTGGGCATTGGATTCTCTCATTTACTCTCCTCTTGCATTTACATGCAAAAATTTCAAAATATTTGCTAAAATTGCCATTCACTATCTTACTCCACTACTTCCACTTCCAGGTGTCCAAATCCTCTTCCCTCCTTAATTGTTGCAAATTTTAAATTCCAAGAGGAGTTACTGAATTCCAAAACTAGGTGTGGGATTTTTTTCCATAACTAAAATTTGAAAATAAACACCAATGTCTAGCACCATTAATCCCAAATTCAACTTAATTTATCAACCTTAAAAATAATTTGATGTTGAAGGAGAAAGAGGAGAAAATGATTTAAAAATAAATCATGCCTACAAGACATCACAACCAAAAATGAGAAATTAAAACCAACTCAAAATTATGGTGTGCATGATTTCCCATGCACCCAGATGCTCCTTCATCAAATAGCCTATGTAACAAGTGTAAGAGAGGGGGATAAACCACATTGAGCCTATAGGTTATGGAGAGCCGAGAGCAGAGGATTTCCCTAACTTACCACACTCTAAAAGGACAAGGATTGAGAATGAAGAGCACTATGTAGTACTTTTGTCACTTTTCAAACCCGAGTTTAGGTTTAGGCTAGGTGAGTTAGATTTTGGACTTGGTACTTGTCTCAAATAGCTCTCTGTCTGATGATGACAATGTAGTTTTGGGACGATAGCGTGATGCACTGGAATCTCTCGGGTGCGCTAACATATGTACAGTCAAAATATAGTAAACACAACAAAAACTACTGAAAAACCTACTAACAACCTAGCTAGCTAATCTAGATGGTAAAAACAGAATGAGAAAGTATAAGAAATAGATACTAAAATGATGAAGCAAGTAAATAAGAACTAGGGTGATGAAGATGATCTCACAGAAGTGCCAGTTCGCTAGCTAGCTCCACACACACGTACTCCTACACACAAGCAAGGGGGAAAATTGTGCGGCTGTATAGGGGCCTGCCTCAATTAGACCCTTGTTTTGGTGTTTCCACCTCCACGAACAACCATAAATCAATGGAGTAGAATATGGGATAAAGGAAAGAAAAGAGAGAAATACACACTACAAAACAATACAATGCTCCTCAACCAAATCAAAAAGGAGAGGATTGAAGCGTTACCACCTCCACCCAAAAGCTCACTAGCCAATGGAAGGAGAAAGCAAGCTATGAAATTGGAAAATTCACCACTGCCACAACCGTGGTGAAGGGAGGTCTCGCAAGACTCCAAGCTCGCAACATCTATAATCGCTTCACACTTGCAATGTGGAGTTGATGGAGTGTTGTTGCTGCAATGGAGTGTTGAAATGTTGCTTGAGAGTGAAGTGAATGCTTAGAATGCTCAAGAGAATTGATAGAGGGTCAAATGAAGTGAGAAGGGATGAATTTGAAGGAAGAATGAGGAAGAATTTTCCATTTTTGGGTCGATTGGTTGAAGAGGGGCATTAAAATTCGACCCCAATCAGGTGTGTAATTCCTCTGCCAACTATAGATGTAGGAATCCGTCAGGGACAACAATGCACCATGCAGGTGTCTGTGTGTCGCACATTCGTCCCCAACAAATATTCTCTTACCGGCCCAAAGGACAGATTCCAAGTGGATGGAAGGCAATTGGGTGATGTGGAATTTTGCCTTCAAATTTGATTTTCTAAGGTGAGGATGTGTGAAAGGGGAATTTGTGTAAGAGGTGAAAATTTGCTCCTATACATTTTTCCCCCACTTTAGCGAGCATAAGTACTGATGAGTACTTGGTAAAGTAGATCGAAGAGGTAGTAGGGTTATAATTTTATACCTAAACCGTCAAGGAAGTAGACTGTGATCTGGAGAACTCAAAAGTGTGGGACAAGCAAAGGACTCCACAGGTACTCTCCCTAACGAGTTTTAAACAAAAGACTCCATAGCCCCGCAAAACTATGAAGTTGCACAAAGTACAACGGAGGCCCTCAGACCAACAATGGAAAAATCCTGCAGGATGAAAGCGTCTCACAGGTCCGCAGACCTGTAAGGAGGCAATCCCCAAAATATCACATGAAGGAAGCCCTGAGAAGTAAGTGCCTTACAGGCCTGTAGACCTACAAGAAGGTGACCCCCAAGATCTCTCACATGGAGGAAGCCTAGAGATGTAAGCGCCTCACAGGCCTACAAACCTGGAAGGAGGCATCCCCCAAGATCTTTCACATGAGAGAAACCTAGATGCAAGGGGACTCCGCAGAGTTAGAAAGCGGCTTCACAGGTGTACTTGCAAAGCAACATGTTAATCCGCAGATAAAACATGCCAGGAAACACAAAGCAACCACACAAGCAAACAAGCGAACAGTCACACAAACCATTGACAAGTTGGAAGTTTTTCAAGGGGGTCCCTCGAGAACTAGATGTGAAGAGGGGTTCACTCAAGGGACACGCTATTTGAAAGTGCAAAATAGATTTTTTTCTCAAATAAATTCATCATCAAGAAATACTTTCAAAAGATGTTCACTTCATTAAGGTATTTGAAAGGAATAAAATGCCCCCTCGCAAGGGGAAGGTCGAGGCTTCTCCCATAGGGAAAGGTTGCTCCCTCCTTGGAGGAAAGTTTTCAAACTCTTTCTTTGCGAACCCATGATGAAGGAAACACATTCCATTAGGGGTCCAAATCAAGAATGCAATTTTCGAAAAAGCTTATCGAGATTTTTGAGAAAAGATTCATTGGCAAAAAATGCATTTTCTAAAATTTTTGAGGTTGACATGATAGAGACGTTGTCACACATACAATGGAAAACTCAAGAAAAGAAGAGAGAAAGATAAAAAAAGAGTGAAAGAGAAATCAGGAACAGAGGACACAAGGGGATCTGGTTTCACGGGGTCATATTTGCTCATGCTTATATAAATAATAGGTAACTGCGATGCAAGGTGAAAGATCATCAATCCCCACTAGATTAGAAAGAATGCATGAAATAAAAAGTAAAAATAAAAAATTGGGTCAAAATGGAAGGGAAGCCTAAATTCCCCCAACACTTTGCATCATCCCCAATTTTCTGAAAGTCAAACACAAACATGGAAGAATGATGATACAAATAGAAGAAGATTCACGACACAAAATCACTCCTATATCCAAGCACCAACAAGGGTGACAAGGGTCATCTAGGAACACATAGCACAAGTATGGGGGAGCACATTACAACACACACACACACTTCTAATCTATAGATAAAGAAGAGGCCTCCCCTTAACACTCATCGACCAAGAGGTCATCTGCTTCCCAATCTAGATCATTATAAGGGGAAGGTAGATGAGCCTATAGTGGTGGAATATTAAGTGGAGGAGCTTCTAACCCTCCCACAATAAGGGCCAAGGAAGAAGGCCCCACAAGGTCTTCTCCACTCGGCTCTTGTGGAGCTATGGTCAATGATTTCACAAAGATCGCTGACAAGGCTGAAACTTCATCCAAAGAGTTAAACATGCAATTTACAGGAGTGCCATGTCATACCTCAATGGATGGGGAAGATGGCACCCGAGATTCACCACTAGGCTCACGAGTGACTCGAGAGTGGTGAAAAACTCAAGGGAAGTCGGGGCTTGCTCCATCACTAGGATGGAACAAGTTAGTGCAAGACCACCTTTTGGAGCAGGTGGGATTCTCTTACACCCTCCAATGCTGGAGGGGCCAACCTCTACCTTCTCCTTTGTTGGGGGATGTGAACTCCCCACAAACGAGGCGAGAGGTGTAAAGGAAGAGGAGGAGAAAACTGCGAAAGATACCACCAAAGTATTCGACATATCCACAAGTTTAGGGAATGATGGGATGTACGAAAGGGAAATCAATAAGGGCGGCTCATCCAAGGGAGCAATAAACACCTGCATCTTTCTAGGGTAAGGCCCGCTCACACTCATAGCAAGAGTTGAAAGAGAGACTGAACTCGATTGAATGGAAGCAGAGGGGAGGAGAGAGGACACAGTAGGAGACCTTGATACAAGGGCAGTCATTTCCTCTTCCTTCATCTACAAAGCGGCCTGCTCAACTGCCAGATCCTTTCATCGGCGCTTGCGCTCACGTGCAAGGTGGTTTCTGCGACTCTTCAAGCTAGAGGCTAAGAGCTGCGAAGGGATAGAAGACTCTTGCTCGGCCATAGGGGTGTCCATCACATTCATTTCCGGCAAAGGGATAGACTCTTGAACAAGAGTTGGAGGAGCGGGTTAAGAAACAACGGGGGGAGTCAGCTATAATGCCTCGGCAATGAACCTCTTCCTGTTTACTACTTTGGGAGAAAAAGTGGTGGGAGGCCATGAAGGCCGAGACATAGAGGATTCCCCACGGGGACCCTTTCTCCTACCATACAAGTAGGGCCAAGATTCAGGAGGTTTAGTAGGGAGATCTGAAATTCTAATCTTAGGTCGGTGCCAAGCAGGCACCATTAGGCTCCTTAAGTAGAATCTAGGAGTAGAAATCCAAAACTCTTCCTTAGAAAGAGGAGCGGGAGAGGCATCCAAAAAATGGGCTAGCTTCTGTTTTCCTTTTCGGGAAGAGGGGACAGTTTGTTGTTGCACTACCAGAAGGGTCAGTTTCAGTTGTCCCTTTCCCCTGGTCTTATACTCACATAGTTCTTGTTAAGTAGGTCCATTCTTGGGGGGAGCAGTCCAACTGGGGTGGGCCAAAAATTATCCAACGAGTAGCCCCCGTGGGACACCAACGGCTGGTATCTAGTGTCATGCACCATGTGCACACCACCTTCATGGGATAATTTTAAACACCTTTGAATGACAGAGGCGATTCCATTCATGGAAGCTATCCAAGGTATGCCTAGTTTTAGCCTGAACAAATCTGACTCCAGAATAACATTGAAGACTGTGTCTACAACCCTAGGTCCAACTAGGACAGACAAAGCTATTGATCCATATGGCTTTAGACAAAGACCATCGTGTGTACGGATGGTAGACTTCGTTTCTTCATACTTCTCCCTTTGCAATGAATTCAACAACAACATATCTTTTGTAATGAAATTCACTCAACTCACGAGGTCAACTAAGACCCTCGTCACAATGTTGCCATTGAGGCGAGTGGGAAAGTAGAGGGGAGAAGGCTTGTTGTTCACAGGCATATCCTGTGAGGTGAATGTCACATCCGGGGAGTCGGTCGCAAGCTACGTGGTAGGAGTAACCGTGACCATGTTAACATATGCCTCAAGCCGAGTAGTAGAATTAGAGGGATCAATAATTAAGTTGGCAGAATGTGACAGAAACGGGTTTGTATATATTTGTAACTCACTATTCACTTTTGTTGCCGATTTGTTTATTTCCATTGAGACAAATAGTATTGTCCTCGATGCGATCCTATATCTCATGATGCAGGTGCATACAAGGTTTAGTATCATGTTCGTTAACTTGGTGGTACTGACAAAAGGAATTTGCATCATACCAACTAGGGTAAGGTTCCTTGAGAGGCTTAGGGTTCTCCAAGGTTATGATTTTATCCTTCAACAATCTTTGTAAGATGGAAGAATAATATTCTACTAACTTTGTGAACTTTCTATTGCATCTAAGGCCATTATCATTTGTAGCAGCTACTACATTTACGACAACCTTCCCCTTTCTAGAGATCGATACAATGGATTTCCCTTCTAAACGAGAGCGCGAGGAGGATGAAGAGCACAAAGATATACTGAGGGGGGGTGAATTAATATATCAACAAATTTTTACTCTCTCAACTTTTATCAACTTCAAACTCTAACACAAAATCAACTATGCAAGAATAGCACAATATGAACAAGTTGACACCAAGATTTTACATGGAAAACCTTACAAGATAAAACCACAGTACAAATAGTGTACTTTATGAATTATATAAGATTTTACAATGAATGTAGGCACCAACCTACTTGAAACACCAATTATGTAGTTTAGTAGGCACCAACCTACCGGAGGAACCAACCCCCTTTTGCCAAGCACCAACTCAACAAAGATAATAATTAAAAGAATAATGCTCCACCTTCAATGTTTCTTCTTCAATGGATGATGGAAAATAAAACCACTCTTCCTCTTGATTTTATCTTTCTTGAAAGATATTCACATAAATCAGCATACAAATCCGCCTCTTATATTCTTCTCATACAAATTTGCTTCTCAAAAACTCTTCTTACAAATATGCCTTCAACCTTTCTTTGATGATCTTGCTTTTATCTTCTCATTTTCATATCTGATATAAAATCTTATTTTTTACTACACACTAACTTTCTCTTATAAATCTGACCACTATTTCTGATTTTGTATGATAGTCTTTTCTTTTCAAATTAGGTTCACACACAATATCCTTCTTTCACAAATGTGATCCAAACCATGCAAACTTCTTTTTCATAAATTTGATCTGGAACCATTGTCAATATCTTCCTTCAAACTTGGTCAATATGCATATCAATTTTCCTCATAAATTTACTCAGATCTTTTTCATTCTATCACACATACTTTCTTCTAGAATAGATCAACATTGCTCTTCACTTTTTTGCCTCTTTTTTTTTATATCTGCTCTGTTTCTCATAAATTATTCATCACTTTCTTTTCTTTATCCCACACTAATCAACACACCACACTACACTCATAAGTGATATTCATTGTTTCACTTATTCTGTTGTTCTATTTTTACACAACCTTCAACATCTACTTGTGTTCAGATGATACATCCTTTTTTTCACACACACACAACACTATTTTTGAATATCAATTATATATATATATATATATATATATTCTCCATATGTTGCATCCTTTGATGGAAGGACATCTCATTATAGATCTGCATCTTCTAAACAGTACTACTCAAAAGATCACATCTCTTTGTAGAATTGCATCGCTTTATATTTCTTCTCTTAACCACTTTTTGTTCATCAACAAATATAGAAATGTTTAATAATAAATCGTACTTGTAACTCATAATTTTTAAACTTCTAAATTTCATCACTTTAACTATATTGATGCATTTTTTATTTAACTTCATTAGTATTTGTGAAGGGACATGCTTCTTTACTAATCACACCACTTTATGTATGCATCTATTTAGAAACTAACACATGTCACTTGTTAGAGACACTCGTATCACTTCAGAACAAGTGAATTATTTATCTTTATCGAATAAGGTGTTGTGATTTGTTTCTGGCTTAATCTTTCTATTTTTATCTTATTTGTTTTTTTCCTTTCTTCATTTGTCTTATTTGATTTTTTCTTATGTGTTATCTGCCCATTTTGTCTTTTTCTTGTAGCTTTAATCGCTAACTTTATGACCTTTTATTTGGGCACCTTTTTTGTCTTATATATCCCTTTTTTTGTCTTATTCACTGTTTTGTTTTTATTCTCTTTTTTTCCTTTTTTATCTTATAAATTGTCTCATTCAACAACCTTCTATATTATTCGATGAGCTTTATGAAGTTGCACCATATAAGTAATGCCTTGTTAGCGTTTGTTATTTTATTATCTTTGCATTTAATTCATTATTTGTTATGCCTTGTTCTATTGGAATATAATTGTAATATATTATTGCCTTCAATCACCACCTTGAATTGCTATGTAAAATAACATAGAACATTGATCACTGCCTTCATAACCTTTATTGTCTTCATATACCCTTGATCAAACATTTCACTGTGATCCTGCAAATCATCTTTTATTGTCAATATGTTATGCATACATTTATAACGATATCTTTGTCAACAAACTCATCCATATTCCTTTGACATTAATGATAATTAATGCAACACTCTTTGGAATTGAACTCAAATAATGAATTCCTTCCACAATGGCTTTGATCATCAAACCAACACTTGACATCAATGACATTATTTCTAACAGAGGATCCCCAAACTGGACTACTGTTTTTTGATATTCTCATAGCGCAACTTACAAATGCACAAAAGAAGGGTATTTCATAAGGGAAAACTTTTACTGCCAAGGTCTCTACAAGTTCCCTATGAATACCTTTTGCACGTTAGAATTGGGCAATGGGTACGAGATCTATGAGAAAAGCGCTTGATATCGTGTTATAAAATTAGTTATCTTCTCATTATCCTCTTGTTTGCATCGGATGAGATCCGAAAAGGTCATCTTCAGTCCGATGTTGGCTTGGAACTGTCGAAAAAACTAATTTATAAGTTGATCAAATGAAAAAATAGAGTTATCAGGTAAGGAACAGTACCATTCAAGCGTTGTATCCTTAAGAGATCGAGGGAATAATTTTTCCATCAACGCATCATGATGGAAGAAGTCTGTACACATGGAATTAAAGGCAGACACATGCATTTGCGGGTCCCCTTTGTTGCCATACTTATCGAATTTGGAAATCTCCATTCCTTGTGGGAAGGAAGTGCTTAAGATTGCTACCGACAATGGACTATGTTAGAAGAAGGGTTGAAAGATAAGCTGGGTAGAGGCTTGTGAGAGACTTGCCAGCTGGCTTTGCATCTTACCCATATTATGGAGGAGAGCATTCAGAATAGGGTCTTAGGATGACAAAGGTCCAATGGGACCTCCTCCAAAACCACCACCGGAGCCAACTTCAAAACCACCAATGTGGCAACCACTGAAGCCACTACCAAAGCCATTGCCACCAGCAGGGCCTCCACCAAAGCCACCTTTGCTAGCGCCACCTCTGCTACCGAAGCCACCACCACTACCAAATCCCCCACCACTCAACCTACCAAAAACTCCACCACTAGAGGTGATAGGAGGGGTGAAACTGAAACCTAAGGGTATTATGTTCGTTTTGATAGTTTCGGATCTCTTAGAGGAAGAGGAGACACCGATCGATGAGACTTTGTCGGCCATATACACAAAGGTGGTAGGCATCGACATTCCTAACTATATCTCATGTTCTTCAAGAGCGACCCCTTGTATAATGTTAACGTTGTTTGGAAGGGAACACGCTTTAGTCAGACTAGAGAGACTAGCCAGTAGTTCTATGCATGTTCGGTCTTTTACCACCATATACTTTATCTCACTAATAACCCTAGCAGCTCTGGCCAACTTTGGGTCATATTCCAGGTGATTCTCCAAGTCACCCAGCTCTTTGCTAAGGGTAGAGATATATTCTGGAGGAATGTGAACAACTTCGTGCTCGTCTATTGATGATGGTGTAGGAGATGTAGGAGGAGTGGGGATGTAGTCAGTCTCATTGAAGAATCCTACCTCGCCCCTCAACAACTGCTCCTAGGTAGACAGACCAACGGTAGATCTGACAAAAAGGCCTGTAGAAAAACTAGTATTGACCTTCATCTTCTCCATTGGAAGGTGTCACACACTTCTCCTAAAAACGTACCTAGAAGCCGTGGACTAGGTTGTGATGCTTATAAACCTTTCCAACACTTAGGGTTACAACGATCACCAGGTGTGAGGGACAAGTCTCAACACAAACAAACAAAAAGACGGTGTTCACGTCAAGTTCACCAAAAATGTAAGAGAGGGGGACCAACCACACCAAGGCACTAGGTCACAGAGAGCCGAGAGCAAAGGATTTCCCTAACTTACCTCACTCTAAAAGGACAAGGATCGAGAATGAAGAGCACTATGTAGTACTTTTGTCACTCTTCAGACCCAAGTTCAGGTTTAGGCTAGGCAAGTTGGTTTTTGGAGTCGGTACTATGTCTTAGACAACTCTTTGTTTGAGGACGACAGCGCAGTTCTGGGACTACAACATAGCGTGCTAGTGTCTCTCAGGTGCGCTGGCATTCGTACGGTTAGAAAATAGTAAACACAATAGAAACTTCCAAAAAACCTACTAATGGCCTAGCTAGCTAATCTAGATGGTAAAAACATAATGAGAAAGTATAAGAAATAGATACTAAAATGATAAAAAAAAGTAAATAAAAACTAGGGTGACGAAGATGATCTCATAGAGGCGTCAGTTCACCAGCAAAATCCACACACATGTCCTCCTACACACAAGAAAGAGGGAAAATTGTTGTGGCTATATAGGGGCCTGCCTCCATCAGACCCCCATTTTGGTGTTTCCACCTCTATGGATAGCTAGAAAGCAACAGAGCAGAATATGTGATAAAGGAAAGAAAAGAGAGAAATACACACTACAAAAAAATACAATGCTACTCAACCAAATAAAAAAGGAGAGGAGTGAAGCGTTACCACCTCCACCCAAAAGCTCACTAGCCAATGGAAGGAGAAAGCAAGCTACGAAATTGGAAAATTCACCACCGCCACAACCGTGGTGAAGGGAAGGTCTCGCAAGACTCCAAGCTCGCAACATCTATAATGGCTTCACACTTGCAATGTGGAGTTGATGGAGTGTTGTTGCTGCAATGGAGTGTTGAAATGTTGCTTGAGAGTGAAGTGAATGCTTAGAATGCTCAAGAGAATTGCTAGAGAGTCAAATGAAGTGACAAGGGATGAATTTGAGGGAAGAATGAGGAAGAATTTTCCATTTTTGGGTCGATTGGTTGAAGAGGGGCATTAAAATTCGACCCCAATCAGGTGTGTAATTCCTTTGCCAACTTTAGACGTAAGAATCCGTCAGGGATGGCAGCATGTTGCGTAGACGTTTGCGCTTCACGCATTCATCCCCGAAAAATATTCTCTCGACACAAAGGACAAATGCTAAGTGGATGGAAGACAGTTGGGTGATGTGGAATTTCACCTTCATATTTGATTTTCTAAGGTGAGGGTGTGTGAAAGGGGAATTGTGTAAGGGGTGCAAATTCACTCCTATACAAGAAGAAATGTTTCATGATTTGACCTCATAAACATTTGTAGATCTTGTGCTTATTCTTCATCCATCATTCTTCCCTATCCTCTTTCTTTTTCTTCCTGTTCACCTTAATCTATACCTTTCTATCTCTCCCTTCCTTCATTTTTCCTCTCTTTCTCCCTCTAATGAAATTTGTTTGACTATACCATAATTCATCCTCCCACTCTATCTTATCATCTTCATCACCTGCATGTGAATTGACTCTAACAAATTCATGGAAATCAATGAATTGAGTTTTTACATCATTCTCACCTATTACTCATTCCTTTTCTTCTTGTAGGCCAACACAATGAATAAGATCTTGCTACAACTTAGCTTGTAACTTGTTTTTGTTGCACCTAACCACTTCTCCTCCATTTTCTTCTCTGATTTTTTTTTAATAAGAGTTGGCTTCAACATCATCATTAATAGACTTGGAAAATTTTTTCATTTACCTCACTAATCTCCTCTTTATCTACTAATATATCATTATTTTCAATCTCATCATATCTTTACACTTTAACTAGTCATTTGTATGCAAATCAACATCAACAAAGAATTCACAAAACTTAATTTTTACCTCTTCATTTTTTGTTGTAGCTTTCACTCCAATTTCTATCAATACTAACCATCCCTTTCCAACTGTTGCAACTTGCATTAATATGTCATCTTCTTCATTATTATTTGTTGCCTCTTCACCCCTTTCACTTGAGACATTTTACAAACATTATTTTTCACATTGTTGTCCCAACTTTGAATTGTTTCCATGTCCTCATTAAGACCAAATTTTGTTGCAACTTGCTATTCTCTATCTTTGCAACTTCACCCTCTTCTTCTACAACAATACTATCCTTTACACTCATTCTGACATCCACAAACTCACTAAATTCTTTTGCAAGTAACATAACATCAAACTCATTTTCACAATATCACATAAGTGACCTTTTACCTATATGTTTTATTGTTTCTCTATTGCTACCTTGAATTTTACTTCACAACTTATTGCTTCCACATCCTTCATGCCTTCATCTCCCTCCTTTTCTTTGTCCTCTCTAGTTCCTGCAATCAAGAAACCATTTGAAAAAACCAAGTTTTCAAAATTACCAAGACCCGCTATGATTGTTTTCTCCTCTTTATTTCTCCTTTATTTCTCTTTGCTTCTCTTGTTTGTTTCTTTCTTTTTTAAACAACTGAGTGGGATTCTCCCACATGTTCTTCTATCCATAACCTTCTTTCCATAGGATTGTAGCAATGCATGTTTTCATCTCTCTTCTCGCTGCCCTCTTTACCCATTCTCCCTATTTCATAAGAGATTTATAGCTCTTCTTCTTCTTCTAGATAGCATTCCACATTCTCTTCAAGTTTTTAAACTTTACACCTTTCATTAGCCATCATACCCTTTTCACGCAATCTTTGTTCATGCTTTCTTTTACCCTCTTTAAGTTCTCTTCTCTGCTCATCTCTATCATGTACAATCTAGCCTTAATCTTCTTTAATTATCCAATAAGTCATTTTGTAAACCTCTTTTCTTTCCATTCTTCCATGGGTAAAATCCTCATAGGCTTTTTGATGATCCATCTTGGGGTGAAATCACAATACTATGTCTCACTTTTTGCCCAAGATAGATATTCACATCAATACTTTTAAATGAATCTTCATCTTCTAAGACCTATAGCAACTAAATCGTTAAGAATTTGAAGATGATGCAAACTAGTGATTTGTGATAATTTGTGTGTAGATTCTAAATATATATTTTTAATTTTTTTATAAAATAAATCATGAATCTTTCAACATCTCCTTTAATAACTAGTCTTAAATAGAAAACAACATTTTCATAAAGTAACGTTTGTGTTGTACAACATAACTTTTTTTTCTATAAAGAATAAAATTCTAATTTTTGAAATATAGATTCTCAACATCAATATCTAGGGAAATCATATTTTTCCATATTTTTTTGTTACATATATATTTTTTAAATAATTTCCAAAGTCACTGTAACTATAATTTGGACATACAATAGATTCTCAACATCAATATCTAGGGAAATCATATTTTTCCATAATTTTTTGTTACATATATATTTTTTAAATAATTTCCAAAGTCACTGTAACTATAATTTGGACATACATGTGTGGCATACAACCTAACTTGTGTATATATCAAAATCCATTTTTTTCTTTTTTTGGTGAAACAAGGACATCAATACCCAGGGAATGGGTATTTTTTGAATTTTTTTACAATGGTTTACTATTTTTCACCTTTGCAAAACGAAGAGCTTGATGTTCGAAGAAAAACCTATGTTCAGTAAAAATTGAAAATTAAATACATGATAAAATGAAAACATATCAAAACTATACTTTTTGGAAAGCTCATTTCAAGGGCTACAATCTTGTAAAATATAATTTTTAAATGAAGTTATTTAACTGCTCAAAAGGTTAAAAAAAAATGTTTTTTTTCCAGCATTTTGATAGGTGCGAAGGAGACTCCATTGTGGGTATGATTTAATACTAGAGGTGTTCTATCCAAGGGGGTTTGATATAAGGGGGCTTATATATCCCTCTTCAATTAAAAACATTTAGATGGAACCTCTCGAGGCTTAAATTATTAGTTTTTTCTAAAAAAAAAAAAAAGGGTCCTAAAAGTGAGACACACTATTGTGGTAGCTCCCCTTGTCCTCTCTTCAAAGACATCTTCAAAGACTTGCAAGCCCCTCTGCAATTACAAATACTCCTTACAAAAAAAATCACAACTTCATTCAAAGCTTTTGTGCTTCCTTCTCTATCCTCTGTAGTCACAAGTCCTCCCTACAATAAATCTTTGTACAAATCAAGCCCTTTATAGTTACAAGCCTCCTCTCACCTATAAAAAACTCTTCTAGAACTCAATTCCTCTATGGTTACAAAATCCTCTTCTGCAACAAACTATCAATAGGGTTTTCTAAGACACCTTCAAGCTTCCTCTCATTAACCTCTTTCACAAAATCATCTCTAGTATCTCCCAACGAGATTTCCTCTTCACAATTATTTGCAACTTTCCACCTCCTCAACTAAACGATCATCCTGCTCTGATACCATTTGATGCAAACAAAGACCAAGACCAAGACCCTGAATTGAAGTGTTGATATTCAAAACCATCACTCAAATCATTAATCTATTCAACTGAAAAAGCATACTCAGAAAAATACACAAACTCAAAAAGTGGTGAAATTCAATTTATTTAAACTTGTGCAAATGTGCACAAAAATGTCTTGACAAACCACATTTCAAAAATTATTTTGAACCATCTGATGAATGTATTTTATACTATAAACTTGGATAATGGAAGCCCCCACATTCATCTACAAGAATGTAAGTAGATTATCACTTTTATCCCAACAATACCCCTCAAATTTCATGGTTGAAAACTCATAAATTTTTGCATTCAACAACCAACTTCAGACACCATTAAAACAATTGCAACCATGCTCAAAAAACTCAATCAAGGAAGTTTGTTTTAAACTATGAATTGAGACTATGGAGAGCACAATTCCAAGGATTAACCATCACATGAAATTACAATAATTCAAAGAGAAATATGATTTAATTATCAAAACTTGCATAGTCTACAATTAACAGGTTACAGAGAGAAAACTAGTCACAAAAAAAACTCTACTACAAACATGGCTGACTACACAACCTCTTTAAATCAGCTCCAAAAACTCCATAATCAGCTATAGGCAACATAAAATGCCTCTCCCAATCTCTAATACTTCATTCTTGGATGCCAAGGCATGGTTTCCCTAATTTTTCACCTCATTTATCTGTCATTTTCTTCATTATGCATTCCTTTCTTTCTTCCCAAGCATGGGTGGGGCCAATATCTTCCAAAATTTTATGCCTTCAATCATGTTATCTACTTTTCTAGGCATTGGATTCTCCCATTTATTCCCCTCTTGCATTTGCATGCAAGAATTTCAAAGTATTTGCTAAAATTGGCATTCACTATCTCACCCCACTACTTCCACTTCCAGGCATCTAGATCCTTTTCCCTCCTTAATTGCTACAAATTTTAAATTCCAAGAGGAGTTACCAAATTCCAAAAATGGCCTCCTCCAACCTAGGCATGGGATTTTGTGCCATAACTAAATTTTGAAAATAAACACTAATGTCTAGCACCATTAATCCCAAATTCAACTTAATCCATCAACCTTAAAAAAATAATTTGATGTTGATGGAACAAGAGGAGAAAATGATTTAAAAATAAATCATGCCTGCAAGACATCACAACCAAAAATGAGAAATTTAAACCAACACAAAATTATGCTGTGTAGGATTAACCATGCACCAGGATGCTCCTACACCAATCCCTAGGTCCAAGACCTTTTGAACATGAGTGCCAAAATGGTCACTTTAATATTTTTAGCTTTTAGGAAATATTAAAATAAAATAATATAATACTATATTATTTTCACTCAAGATTTAGAGGAGGATTTTTTTTTAAAAAAAAGGATTTGTTTGCTAATTATATCAATTTCAATTCCATGAATGAATATGATTTTTTCTTCGAGGATAAAAACCCTCTAGTATGATGGTTTCAAGGACAAAAGCCTTATAGTCTTTAAGAGAAATTCTACACAAGGATTATCATTATGCTATAACTATTGAAGACTTCTAGTATTCAATTATTCGTTTTCAATTTGAAGAATCTATATTTGGTGTGATGTTTATGCTAAATTTTATAGTTGAGGTGATATTACATTTTGTTATTGTTTCTTTATAATTATTGGTGGATTAAAAATATAAGTGTAGGTTATGTCTATCTGAAGGGGGAATTGATGCATATTTTTAAGGTTTAAAGCTATTCATACAACTTCTATTGGACTCTATAGTCCTTGATGCATGCTCATTCCTAGTTGCCCCTATTTTGGAATAAATTTACAAATGCAAGTGATAAAGTTTGAAGGGTTTGTACCATCTATAGTGTGTAATAAATTTGAAAGAATTTGATGATTAATGGTTTGCTGTATTTCTCCATTTCTAGGTTGAATATTCCAGTTCGGCCAATTAAATTAGGTTGTTTATGCATAGTTTTTTAGGTTTCCAAGACACATCAGTTTGTTGCAAGCATTGGGAAGGGGGCATCTGAGTGTGTTAGTGAATTATAATGTATAATAGGATGGTATGAGCATATACCCTTATCATATAGTCTATTGTAGTAGACATAAAAATATGTAGCAATATAAAAAGGGGTCATACCATTTAAATATGGACAATCATCTCATTCATTATGTAACTTATCTTTAATCTTCAATTTTGGGTTTCTAATTTTGATTTTTTTTGAATAATTTCCAAGGTTGGATCACAGTCTTTTGGGTTTCTAGCAATCCATGTAGAGGAATCAATTTAATTGTTTTTAATAGAAGTATTCTTTAATTATTTGAATTTTATATCTTGCTAGTTATTTTCATTATCCTCCTTGCAGTCTCCATATGCTCTCACCTTTCCCATGTTAAGAACTTAGTTATTTGAAATAAACATGATTTGAGTTGATTGTGAAAAAAAAATTGGTGGGTTTGAGCCAAATATCCTACTAGGACATTATAATCGTACAAAAGTTAGTGTTCTTTCTATCATGTATTCAAAAGCTAATCATTTTCATAAAGAATATTTTGTATGCATAATAGTGACAAAAAATTTTTATTAGGGAGAAAAATAAAGTAACATAATAGCCAAGGGTAGAACATTTGAATACAAAGTTTATGATAAAAAAGGAACTATAGTAGAAGATGATTCAGGGAAGACACAATACAAAAATATTTTTCAAGGGAAAGAACATCTTATAGTTATGTTGACACAATTGGTTTATGCAATGTAGAATAATATAACCATGCCAAGAAATTATTGCAGTAAATAGAATTACTACATGTTATGTTGAATACAAAGCCCTATTAATAAAAATACAGGCTGAAATAACCCTTGCAAACTTCATAAATTTAAAGAAAACAAGAAATGGTCCAAGACTTGAACAAAGGCCTCGTCTAAATTAGAGAGACCTTCAACATGCTTTGGGAAAGTTAAGACTTTTTACATTTGATGGCTCTAACATGTGGATATCTCGATTAAGGATATAGAAGTTGGACACATACTTATTTCTCAAGCCAATGCTAGAAGATGAAGCCACTAAATTTGCTACTCTTTACCTTGAAGGTGTAACTCATGAATGGTGGGACCACAGGTTGATTACTCAAATACACAAGGAAATCAATTCATTGATGAATTCAATAGAAGGATTATTGAGAGGCTTGATAGAAAATACCTTGAATGTAACGCTCGCCATGAAACCCTAGAGAATGTCACACACATAACAGAAGCGAACAATTTTTATTTTTTTAAAAGTGTAATTAAACAAGTAAAGTAAACTACACTTACACAAACATTCTCTAAGGTACGTGACGACGCTATTTACAATACCCATTACTAACAAAAGTTACTAATCATTACATAAGATTATTACTCATGAATTAAAGATCATGCATCTATTAGTCATTAAAATAAATCACATAAAATATAAAGTACAATAATGATCCATTCATACATTGCATCCATTCAATATTACAATTACAACTCTCATTTCCAAATGAGATAGTTTATACAAAAATGTTACAATTAAAAATTACAAAAATTCTCCTCGAATACAATTGAGGAGTGATACAATTACAATTTACAAGGTATCCAACAGATACAAGTGAGAACATGATAGAAATACAAATTCACTGGTACACACGAGCTTTCCAATCATGAAGTACTCGTCATCACAAACAAGAACTGTGAACCCAATGATGTAAGGTGCACATTCCACCCAACCATGTGGTACCCGAAGGACCAACCCTCGTGTTAGGAGATAGTAAAAGAGCTTCCTAGGAAAAACCTACAACCTCTAGACATAGGAAAAACAATAGTAAACTACTCAAGTACAAAACTAACAAATGATTACAACGCTTCCAGATAACAATGATCAACTGCACAATACAACAAATTGACTCACGGTTGTCATAGGAGGAGTGTCATCACAAAGTTGCATGGGTTACCCTGGTGAATCTTCCTAGGCTCCGGCCCCCATCTTGGATTACCCTGGTGACTTCTTACGAAACTTGGCCCCACATGCAATCCAATGCATAATCGATTATCTTTCTGAGGAACAAGATATTGATCATGTCATTCCAGGCCTTCTCGTCTCATCCCAAGTCTATACTATCCCTTGAGTCCATGAGCTAGGCATTAACAAAAGTTAAGTGTTTAAACTACCATTTTCCCCTAATATATTTATTTAATTTTCACTGATTAAACTAACTCTGCATGAGTTACCCTGACACCACTTTGTGTGTCGGCCCTCATGAAAAACCACTCCCCTATTAACAACCTAAGATATCAATTCCACTAACATAGGGTAAACCAGGTGCACATAACCAATTACAAATACCAACTTAATAACAATGTACAACACAACCTGTTCGTTGAACCAAGGGACCATACTTGATAAAATATCACGTGCACTACCCAAGTTATTTCTAAGCTAAACCAACATAAGTTGCAATCCCCATCTCAAGAAAACACATTTGGAAGTCTTACATAAACAAATAACTCCATTTTCCCAACAATGAGAATGAAAGAGATAACATAACAAAACGATAATTTAGGCAAATTAATAACCTACTTTAGGATTTCCTAAATCCAAGTAAAGCAATAACATTTTGCATGTAATCAATCAAAATAATTAATATATATATATTTTTTAAAGAAATAAGAAGCTTAAACTAATTGTTTTTCTTTCAACTTCCTCAATTACAACTAATGTTAAAAATCAATTTTCTAATAACATCATTCTCTTATAAAATCAATATTTGCATCATTATAATAAAATAACCTTAAAATAATTATATTTAAATATAAATATATATTAAACATATATATATAATTATATACTTAATGTATATACAATTATATATATATATTTAAATATATAAATATTATTTAAATATGTATTAAAAAAAATAATTTATATTCCACAACATTAAATATATTCCAATTATTTAATTAATATCCAATTATTTAAAATATATAATATATATTATATATATTAAATAAATAATTAAAAAAAACATAATATATATATATTATATATATAATAAATAAATATTATCTATAATGTATATATATTTTAATAAAAGATTTTGTTTTAAAGTCAAACCCCACATAAGCAGGGGATGTCACCCTGCTGTGGGGAAGGCTACTACGCAGCCTCCCACAGGGGTGCGCTGTGAACGCAACGATGTTGCCTCCACAGTCGCCTCCCTATGGGGCGGCTGTGGGGCAAACCCGAACCCTCCCTCACCCCTCTCCTCCCCGACACTCTTCATAATTTTTTTCTTTTTAAATTCAAAATAAATAAAAATTTCAAGCAAATCATTTTCAAGCATAAAAAATTCTATTTTTTAATTTCAATTTCTAAATTGTAATGGAAAATTCCAACTCCAAACACAGAGGTTTCAAAATTTTCTTTTGTTTCTCTTTCAATTTTTCTATTGTTAAAATTTTATTTGCCAAAATTTATGTTGTTTTCTTTACAAAAAATCTGAGAATTTCTCCATTTTTTTCTACAGAGATTTTCAAGAATTCGCAGCAAGCTTTCAAAATTTAAAATCCAAAACTTCTAAACAATAAAGCAAGAAAGAACCTGTGTTCTAAAGTCTGAAGAAATACAATTTGATGTTGTGCTTCGTTGCCAAATCCAAAATTCTAGATCCTCCTTCCAAATCTCCACTTCCAGATCAATAATGTATGTTTACAAAGCCAAATTTTTTCTTTATTTAACAGCAAATTTTCCAAAAAATAAAATAAAATATCTCCAATTAATTTTCCCCAACTTTAGTCAAATTCTCAAAATATCCCCTCAACCACCATAGTTATTTCCCCCTTATGCATTTTTAAGATATTTTGTTTTTTAAATGATTTAAAACAAAATTTCATTTCAAATAAATTTAAATCTTTTAATTTATGTATTTTACAAAACCACTTTAACTATTTAATTTATTTAATCAATAACTTTAATTTAATTAATTAATTTATCTATTTACTAATATTTAATTATTTAATTTATTTAATCAACAACATAAGTTTAATTAATTTATTTATTTACTCAACAAAATAAATTTAATTGATTAGTTTATTTACTTAATAACATAAATTTAACCACGAGGATTAAATTACCTTACTAACTGAATAAAATTAAATTAACTAAATTAAATAACAATTTAATCTAAATACATAAATTAACATTACCACCACTTAAATATTAATTCCCACATATAATTTCCACTGATAATAAATTATCAAAACATCAAAGACGACATGACCCAACAACAAACCAGACACAAACTACGACACACTATGACAGGGTTGTGGTTTGACAAGGGAACCCCGTTACTATCTCCCAATCAACAATACCATTGGGATATAGACACACTCAAACCTGTGAAACCAGGTGGAGACGATGTCTTGTACCTACAATCCTGTAATCAAGATGAATGTCGTACATGGATAAAACATAACAGTCACACCGTGAAGAGAAATCACGGGGCCCTCGCATGCGAGTGATGTAATCTCGTCCCCTTCACCTATACAATCACATCAAGACTGACGAAAGCAAAGCATCATTAATCAACAGATAAACATATATCAATATCAACAACTATGCTAATCAAAAGCATAACATGAAACATAGCATCCATATAGTGCATCATTTCATCACAGTATAACATCCACATCGCTCTAAAACCGGTGATCATAAAACCATAACAAGGTATTTGAGTCTGTCAAAATAAACACACTGTCTAACATCATAGCAAATAGGAGGGGTGCTACATTGAAGTTCATTTTTAGGAGTTACCACAACTTAAACAATACAAAAGTGTGGATAACCATATTGCTGATTTTTAGAAACTTTTAGCAATGGTACTTGATATCACTGAAAGAAGGTTGATTTAAGGTTTTTATGAACCCATGAAAGTTTTAGTCAAATATTTTTAACCTCCATCTCTATAGGAGGACATCAAAAGTTCCTTGGAACTTAATACTTCAATTTTGAAGAGAAAAATCTAAACAATATTTGAAGAAGTCCTTTCAAAAAAGTTTCAATCAAAATAAAAAAGTCCTCCAAGAAAGGACAAAGTGGAAAAAAATGGATCAAGAAGAAATAAAATTTTCTTCATATACAAAGAGCCACAATAACCAAGCTATATATGTCTTGGAAAGGTACACGTGCATTACATTGAAGTAGCTTCAGATAAAAAATTTGGAGTTGAAGAATTAGAGAAAGAAAGTGAAAATGAAGAGCCTATGTAAGAGGTTTAGGTTAAAAATAATACTTTAGGAGGCACCCTTGCCAAATTTTATAGAACCCCTAAGTATAACTCTTTTAGTTTTTGTGGAGTTTTATGTGGATAAAGAATTACTTGCTCATTAAATCTAGAGCAACTCACGATTTCATTGATGAAGGGGTAGTTGTAGAAAGGGGTATAAAAATCAAAGACTTTTAAGTTTTGCATGTTGTCATTGTTGATGGATTCACCATATAATGTACAAGGAAAATTCACCAAATGAAGTACTTAAAAAAATTACAAGGTGAAATATGAGTTCTATGTTGTCAACATAGGAGATACAAATGAAATTTTGGGAGTTCTAAGGCTACATTCTTTGGGATAAATTGCTTAGAATTTCTAAAGCATGGAAAGCAAGTTTTAATCAAATAAAAAAGGTGGTACTTTGTAGAAAGTCAGATGGAATTAAAAAAAATGTTTCAACCAAATACATAGAGAGGAATTTCTACCATGGAAAAATCACTTGAGCAATCCAATATTTGATTATAACTACTATTTATTTTGAAGGTAAGTCATACCATGTGAATGTTTAGTCTTTTCTAGACATGCACATTAAAGTTTTTAGTGACATACCTTTTGGGGGGACACCTGATATTGTGAAGAAGGTGCCAAACTAATTATTACAACTCTTTATCACTAGTCTAGAAGAAATAGGAGATAAAGAAGACCATTAAGGAGATTTTTGATATCGGTCACATTAGAACAAGTTCAAGCCCATTTACTTCTTTGCTAGTCTTGGTTAAGAAAAAAGTTAGAACCATGAGAATGTGCATCAAATACAAAGCTCTAAACAAAAATACTCTTAATAATAGGTATTTGATTCCTCAAATCAATGAGCTAATCAATGAATTACATGGTACATTTTTTTTTGAAATAGACCTTAGATTAGGGTACCATCATATTAGAGTTCATGAATATATTCATAAAATGACCTTCAAGTGTCACTATGGACACTAAGAATTTGTAGTCATTCCATTTGGGTTTGACTAACACTCTAGCTAGCTTCTAGTCTTGTATGAACTAGGTGTTTAATAAGTAGTCAAGGAGGTTTATTCTAGTTTTCTTTGATTAAATACTTCTTTAAAACAAGACCAATAAGGGCCACTTTAGATAATTTTTTGAAATTATAGTCTCAAGCTCTATTTTTCAAAGAGTTTAAGTGTGAATTCAAATGATTGAAACTATATACTTGGGTCATGTTATTAGTGATAAAGGGTTTGAAGTTGATCAAGAAAATATTTGAGCAATTTTGGATTGGCCTCCACCAAAAATATTAAATCAGCTAAGAGGGTTATTTGGACTTTGCAACTGTTATATAATATTTTTCAAGGGTTTATCTTAGTTAGCATAGCCCTTGATCGATTTTATCAAGAAAGGAGCCTTCACTTGGTTTACTTCAAAGTGTAATGCCAATAAATTAAATGAAAAGAAAACACAACAAATTTTTTTCTACGCATATAAACAATCATACCCTCCAAAGGTGGTACTTGCAACAATCACAACAATACCTAACCCACCTTAAATATAATCACTTAAATAGAGTGACTCCTTATTAAAAGTGAAGACTCAAACTCAAGGAAGATTCTAGGCAACCTCAAAAAAGGCTTATGAATCACCTCCACCCTTCAAGCAAGGTGTCAAGCAGTTAGGAGGATAATAGGTTCTATCTAGATAATGTTGATTCCTAAGGTTGAGGTATGGGGAAAAACTAGGGACATACTTAAATAAAATTGAGCATTGTTGGAATTAAATAACTTAACTACATGCTAAGTTTGACCTGTAGATGTCACTAACCCGTATTAGGGTTAAACTCTTAATTGACAAGAGTTTATAGCTATGACCTAAAAGTTACACGAGTCAACCAATACAAGGGTTTATTCCATACTCTCATTAATGACCCCATCAAGTGTTGCTTACAAAAGGGTATAAAATTATTTTCTATGGAACACAATAGGAAGGAAGTTGAGCCTCTAACCTACTATTAAGTTTATTAAATATGCTCAGACTATTTTTTTGTATTGGGTAAGGAACAACTCAACCTAGATTATAAACACAGTAGTAACTTAACTTACCCCCTTCATGACATAGACAACATGGTATTCCCATATATATCTAAGAACCACATATGACTATGAAGGAAAAATTACACCCTATTACATGATACACCAATATACTAGAAAGATATGTTTTTTAATTTTCTTTGAAACTTTGTAATAAACGAGGACTAATAAATTTCAATTATCATTTAAAATTTATCTTGCTTCACAAGTACATTATCCATACTTTCCTTCACTTTTAAGAGTTTTGCCCCCTTCCCCTTTTTTCTTCACACAACTTATATATTAATTTTATAATGGTGTCTATTATAATTATGACGAGAGGCATTTATCAATCCCAACAAAGTTGAAGATCTTCGTCAACAAAAATAAAATCTATTTAAAATGGCATTCTTATGCCTATTAGATGTGATGGCGGTGGTGGTTACAAAAAAAAAGTGTAACGTATGCTATTAAAAGATGTTTGGCAGTCACCATCAATGCATTAAGGCATCTGATATCCATTAATTGTCTAACATCTACTAAATAAGGCGTCAAAATTAATGCATTAATGTGGACATATGCTAAATAAAGTGTCTGCTCAATTTTTTCTTCAATAGACTAAAAATTTGCATTATCATATCCATTAACTGTCTAGTGTCTGCTAAATAAGGTGTCTACTAAATTTGCATTATCGAATCCATTAACACTCAGTAACAGATTAGAGAGCTCATCATTGGTTTGTACACTCTCATAGAATTCACGTAGGTTCGCTTTAAATCTCAAGCGCTCCTTTCACAGAGTTTGCAATGGTTTTTTTCCGATGAAGATACGTCAAGGGAGCAAAAAATAGGTATACAGTATGATTTACGTGACAATATATATTTGTTTCTTTGTTTTGATTTATCAAACTCTAATTTTTTTTTTTTTACTTAGTGCCTCTACTCTCATCTTCCTCTTGTAGGATTGTGCGTAACCCCTATCTTGGGAAATTGATTGTCCAATAGAGGTAAGTGGGATTTCTTATTCTCAGTCATTGTTTAAAAGAAGTTGTGCACATTAGCTATAAGAATTTAGTTTTTTCAGTTTACCACCAACGATTCATTGGTCATGGAAGTTAGAAGAGATTATACAGTTTGTACCAGACATCCTCCTATAATTAATAGGCTTGTCTCCATCAGCACTCGATTTCTTCTATGAACAATTTAAGATCTCGATTGTCGCTTGCATTGTGATGGATGCCCATATCTCTATTTCAAAGCTCCCACTTTGGCACATACATAAAGGATGTAGCGTAGGTTGTGGAGTTCAGAGCTACACTTGCCGATTGCATTTCCTTGGAAGTTTGAAAAGCCTTTTTGTAATGCCCAAAAATTTCCACCAAAATATAGTTAAGAACAAAAAACAAATTTCAAATTTCGTTCACATACGCTTACAAAACTCTCAAAGTTGGCTACTATACTGCATGAGAACTACAACTCTTGACCAATTATAAACTATAATATTTTAGTCGTATACTAAATTTCTTAGACAATCAAGGGTGGGAATCAAATGGAGACATGGAATCCACATCACCAAGGTAGACTTTATTAGTTCCATGAACTCATCAATAATCACAAACTTAGATCAAGTCACAAGTTAAGCAAATATAATATATATTTCAATAGTATCTTTAAGTATATTAAATAAGAGAACAAGCCTAGGGGCCAGACCTAATTCCTCGGGGGCTCGTCTCTGACGGCCTTGCCTACGTATATAATTCGCAGAGGAATCGTAGTTCGACACTTGAATTCAACCATCACACACCTGGTTGGCTGAAAAAGGGTAAATCTTCAAGGTTCATAAGATACTTTGACCTTAGTTTTAATCACAAACAACTAACACTACTCCACACTATTAAAGATACCCCAATAATGATAAAGATAATAATTTGGAGGAATCCCTAATCATTAGGGCCATGTTATGATTGATAGACTATCACTAACGGATGATTTTCTAATTGAATCACTATCATATCCATACCTTAAGCACTATTTTATTAAGGAAAATATCAAGGGAATTTCAAAGTTCACGCCAATCATACAATACTAGTCAAGTATAGGTAACTTGTGTTGACTCAAAAACGGACTAAATTTAATTGATTGTGTCATTAGATATTAATCGCCTAAACATAATTATTAGATTAACATGAATTCACCCATACATACTTAACTCATGGAGAATAAACAACAACCAACATTTTAGTGAAAGGTATATAATTTTATTCTATCAAAATTAAACAAACTATAAGAACATATAATTATCAATCAATAAAATTAGAACTATATATAATGGTATTATCCTATATAAGAATATACATTTTATCTCCATCAATTATTATTTAACAATATCATACACTACCCTTGGAGTAAAAGAAATGAGAGCCTTAGCAAAAGGAGCTATAGACTAACTTGGACAAAAATAAGAGCTAAAAATATTATCATCTTACTTGAAGTAATAAGAACCAAAAAGAGACCATTGAATATGAAGTGGTAATCCAATGGTAGAGCCAAACCCAAAAACCCACACACAAGCCATTAACAAGTTCTAGTGCCCCACTCAAGAGTTCCACAAGCATAAGATAGAGTAAATCAAGTATGACATAAATTTCCTTGGTGGAAATAAATTTGAGTTTACATAAGCTACTGATAATAAACTATATTTGAAAAGAATAGTTTTACCCTATTACATTATTAGCAATATTATCTCCAACAATAAAGTTATTTTATTTTAACATCATCAATTGTAATGTTAACATTGATCTTACATCTAATATTATCACCGAAATTGTAAGTAGAATATACTAATATTATAGTATTTCTTTTATTATCTCTAAACATCAATTTCAAAAGTTATCTTTGCAACATATATAAGAATATTTTTGATGTCACATTAACTAGTTCTATTAGTAATATGAAGTTCATCGATCTCATCATTCACATCATGACTTTCTATATTATAATATTGATATTATCTATATTTTAATCGTCTTTAAAATATTATATTGAACTTCATATTAATTAGTGCTTTTAAATATCATAGATATATTTATAACTCTATCATTATTATAATACAAAATGAACCTACTATTCAATCATATCATAGTAGTATTATTATCATTACATTTAATTAGATTAAAAATAAATAAAAATCTAAAGATTAATCAGACCATCTATTTGTTATTAATAAGATTAAAAATTAACACAAAAATAATATAAAAGAGTCTCCCAAACTCTAATTAATCTACACAGGGGATAGATGTGATTGGAGATCATTATATTAGTTATAGGTCAAAACAGGAGGAAAACAAAATTAACACATCACACCTACTCATGCACGTAAATACAAAGGAAATATCTTTGCATAGGTTATTAGGAGAACCCGAGTTTGACTATAGGATCAACATGGAAAATTATTAAAAAAATTAAGAAAGTATCAGTGACACTAATGTTTTAACTTATCGGCAAGATTGCGGTGGTGGACACCAAGTGCGCCCTATACAGAGCAATAAAATAAATAAATAAAAACAACTGAATCTCAATGCTTATGCACCACACGGTTGATACGAAGATTCATTATAAGTGGTTCACACACAATCCTTAAACTTGGACGCTTTCATAAATGAACCCCTAATACTGAAGTCAAGGCATGGCGCAGCAGGCATACGGGTGAAAGTAGTGTCTAATGGGAATGAAAGTTCACCATTTTGGATGCGGGGATATATAATATGCTCTTCTACTACTACGCATAAAACACTAATGGAAGGAAGAAAAGGAAAATTATCTTGTTAAGCGTTTCAGAATGTCATACACTTTGACAAAACTATATTTATGCGGGCTTGGTCAATCTCTTGATAACCCTAGCATTCATGAGTGTTTAACCTCTAGAAGACAAGGAAGATGAATATAAGGGAGAAAACTCAAAATAACTAGTAATTATCAATTGACCACAAGTAAACCAAGAATCTATAAAGACATTCAAAGCTAAAGTTAGGTACAGGAACTCAATCGCATAACATAAGTTCTATGATGAACATGACACAGGAATTGGCATAAATGGTAACACCAATACATCATCGATAAAAATTAGTGTTGACAACAGTGGCATGACAAGCTATCACCCATCATAAGATTGGTCCTCAAATAATTTCCTATGATAGATACATCCTATCCTCAATGATGAAATGTCAGATATACACAACAAAGGACTGAGCTAATTTTATTAGACTCGCAAAAGACATGGAGCTAATTTACATGTGCATACATTCTACAGATTCAAATCAACAATTGTATGAAGCAGATTTTGATTTTATTTCTACGAAGCTTTGCTTGTCAATATTAACAAAGTTGATAATTGATATTGAACCTTAGACTTGTTTTCATTCTTTCCTGGAGCAGGAGAAACTTGGTAATTATAGAATTTCAGATTTACCAAAACGAAAGTACTACATTTCAGTCACGAAAAAGTCTGATTACAAAAATTTTGCACTCATAATAATCCCATATATTAAAATCAATCAATGATCTACATAAATCCATGCAACAATTACAGTGCTCATACAAAACAACAGAGAAGAAAAAACATTACATACCTTAAGTACCAATACAGGTCCACAAATTGTCTGCACATTCTTCACATTATAAAAGGTTTCTATGCACCACTTCTAATAGCTCCTTATGGAACTCGATTCCAGTTTTTTTTTGTTAAAAGCATCCTGTCAACTACACATACACCATGTATCCTTTCTCAAATTCTTCTATCGCTCCCCCTCCTGCGTGCTCTTCTGGCGTGAGGCTACTGCACAAACATATTTGGAGCTCGATTTTCAACGTCCAGCATCACGAGTCACACCTTAGAGTCACGCAGGTCACCGTCGGGACACCTGATTTCTATGCAAGGGCTTTCTCACTGTCTCGATATAGTCTTGGTATTAGGTGCCCTCAAGACGGAGATCGACACTAGAAGCAAATTCCTCGAGAAAAACCTTCTAATACCGCCATCCTCCACATTAATATACTCTTCTACTCATTTCTATTATCAATACTCACCATAATGAAACCCAAAACAAAACTATATATACATACTCATTTTTCAATCCCCCCCTCCCACAGACAGATAAATTATATTGCCATTCGTCCATGATATAAGCTCTCAGTTGTATTTCTTAATCCTTTCTATTTTGTGAGGCCAGATGCAGTCGGCCATTCCCCCCCCTTTTTACCCAACTCCAACACCTCGCACCCTATACCTTCCTCCTCCCAGTCGCTGGTTAGCTGACCGCTTCCAGCGTTGAACTGAGTGTTGGCTATTGGTTCTACCTAGAGCCAAGTACGGCCTCCTTTGAATGGTCTACTCGTACTAGTAATTAAAGCACGTAATTAATGGAAATCCTCCTCAAAATCGATGATAGATGTGTTTTATAATACGACATAAACTTCTTTGCTTGTCTTCCAAGGCACACCCTCTTACCATTAATTAGGGCGGTGAAAGATCTCTGACATGATGATCCGCCATTAGACTATATTGAGTTTCTCTAATTATAAATCCAGATCACAATCAACATGGTATAAGAGTTATGCAACTCATGATCAATATGCAATAAATGTTTCAGCTTATTGTACGCAATATAGTAGAGTGAATATAGATCACAGAGGTAATTAAAAAACAGATTTCAAAAAGATCTGAAAAGACATCCCTGAGCTGAGTGGTTGAAAGAAGAATAAAGTAGATAAATACATAATATTTCCCCAGACATGAAACATTAAGAAGTTCAGATGATCATTGAGTTTTAGGTAGTGAATTTATCAAAGAATCTGAGTTAATCATGTTGGATGATCTATGCCTTAAATGGCCCCTCCTGACATTGACAAGTTCGGTAGGATTGTGAATAAATCGATGGGAGGATAATAAGTTTTATTTAAATTCCTATCCATCCACTGCATTATTACAATTCCTTAGGTATGTTTTATCTATGCTGAGAAGACATGATATTCAAAATTCATCTTTATCATATTTTTTTTGAAGTTGCTACAATAGCAAAGCATAATATTAACTGCTAAATTTTATGGTTGATGTTAGTATTATCGTCCCCCGGTCAAAGGTCACTTTAATATGAAATCTATAATTCATGCTAATACCACTTGACTAATTATAATATTAATCATAGGTGAAATCCATAATAGATGTAACAACAACCTAATTAATGATATTAGTTTAATTCTTAATATTAATAGTAACAATAGAATTAATACAGATATTAATTTGCATATCGATGTTATTTATATTAATAATAGTATTAAAGATGAAATTAATATTGATAAAGATAGTTATACTATTAACATATGGGTACCATTCTTTTTTAAATTAATTTATCCATTATAGGTATTAGTTCAAGCTCCCATTATATAACAATCCAACTCGACTAATCAAGAATAATGTAACTTACTAAAAGAAATGCAAGAGATGTTAATATTGCATTAACGGTAGGGCCTTACACTTTTCAACAAATGCATCATGTGCATATCTTTCCATTATAGCATGTTGTGATGCCACATTTTGTCGAGGATTTATGCATAGCCTATATTTTTGGAATTTGAAGTGATCAACACAAAAGCCTATGCCCTTTTCTTTCATCATTTCCCCATATCTTCTCAATCATGCCATCCATTATTCATAAAGTCCTTTGTTTCAGGGAGCATATCGTCATGGGAATGTCATCCATTATTTACAGTCCAAGTATACAACTAGACGACCTGAAGGCCTCGTGTCATCAACCATGTGACCATGTTGCTGAAAGAAGTTAGCAAAGCAACTTCTGTGCACAAGCCATCTCTGGTGTGATGATGGTGGCGGGGATTTCCAGTAGGATTTTCTGAAATAAATAATCCTTTTGTTGTGCAATTTTTTACATATAATTTAGGCATCAATTTGTTATCTAACCTAGCCAAGCTTGGCAACATTCAACTTTTGTTTATATAACTTTATCATTATTGCCCCACCTTGAATTAAAGAATCATCAAATTCACACGGAATTAAATTTCTACGCAAAGCCTCATGCCTTAGATATTATCTTGTTGCAATTTATGTACATAAATTTTATATTATAATAAATTTATTTTAATGATTTGTGATCTTCGGAATTAGAAATGGATGGATATGATCTGGTTCGGTGCACGAACTTCTACATTCAGTCAGGCCATGCAAGTTTTATCTAATGTGGAATGAGAAATAATATTCTAGGCTCTAGTCACTCATTTCAGATTGAAAAGACGAGCCTTTCCATCATTAAAATAAAATATTTTTATAAAGTTAATCGATAGATCATAAACTTCCAATATCATCATAGCAGAAACAATAACCAAAGATTTTAAACGAACATAAACCATTGATCATTCCATTAAGATGACAACAATGTATGACGATAGGAATCACATTCCAAAGCCTCGCGTAAAGCACCTTCAAATTTGCCATTAAGTATGTGCAAAGCTACAAAATCTTACAATAGTTGACACCATTTCGGAATCAAAGCTCATTACAAAGCATGCTGCTTATTGCCAAGGAGGGGTGAAAACTCATTTCACCAATGAATAATTTAGTGTTATTAAAACTATTCGTTGCATTTATATAGATTGGTAATTTGGAAAGTCATATTTGAAAGGCTTTGCCAAAGTCACATTGTGCTACATTAAAAAAAAAAAAACATTTGCTTTGTTAAAAGTAGTTATAATAACCACTTTCGTCCTTTTAGCTTTCACCTTTGAAGGGTTTCTCTATCGGCATAATGCAAGTAGTTAAATATTTTCATAGATTATTTCATAGAATATTATCTCTTTAAGATCCCCGTTTAATGCAATTATTTGAGATGTTTGGGATGTTATGTTGAAATGTGGTACCCAAATGTTGTCATCACTCATCTTGCATGCTATTTGAAATCTTGATTTCAAATGGGATTTGTTTTTGTGTGATAGATTTTTTTTTTTTAAGAAATTGGTCAAATTATACAATCGGTACATGTGTGTAGACCATAGGGAATATTTTTAATATTTGTATAGGTTTGCAAATTTTAAACAACAATTTATTTGCAATATTTTATAAAAAAAATTCAAGTTAGGCAATAAAGATTGTAAGGAAAGTTGCTAAACGAATGGAAATGTTTGTGTGTAAGTTTCGTGTTAACATTCTTTTCTAAATTTAAAATATCTTTAAAAAAGTCTTCAAATCAATTAAAATTCTTTCTATGATTTAATTTTAAAATAGAATCATTTAAAGTGACAAATAAGCATAAATTAATGGAATATTGCAAATGTGTGAGAAGATAAATACTTGGATAAAAGGTTATGTTTAGTGACTGTGTAAGATAAACTATTTAAATTACTGCATAGGATAAACTATTTATGTTGTTGAAATCTTCCTTTTACTTTGAAAAAAGAAGAGTAAATTATTTAATAAGTTAGGGTAAACTAAATGATTCTTTTTTACATAAGATACAACTATTAAATTTAAAGTAGTTTTTATCAATTAGATAATAAGGGCATGGAAAATAAATCACGTTGTAGACGTCCTTGCTGGCTGTCACAAAGGGAATGAAGCATCAGATATCTTATGGTAGATATTAATATGCATTTTGTGTAACGTCCCATAAATGAATTGTCAGATATTCGCACAACAATTGCTAGATGTTTGAAGAATGCGCACAACAAATTTACTAATAAATTTATTTTGTTAAACACACCACCTCTGCTCAAACATGGCAAAGGCAACTATTTATCAATATCACTATTCATGAATCATCAATTTATTTGCATGCATAATGTTTTTTTTTTTTTTTATATCATTTAGACCTACTTAGGGTTCAAATTTTTGCAATTACAAGGTTGTCTAGAGTTTTCAAAGCGAGAATATGTTGGACAGCTAAGTAGAAAAGTTGTTGAAGTTGGTGACAAACCTCAAAAAGCATATTGAATTGGACAACAAGGATCAACACTCATCGTTTTATCTTTTATCTTTTCCTATTTAATAATCCCCCTTTTAGTAAATGTGCATAGAAATCTTCACAAAAATGTAAACAAGATGTGTTTTGTTGCAGGGAACATCATCGCTGAATAAAAGATTCAAAGGCAATAGCTTCAACAATAAGGCCCAGGCATTGATTGAATTGCAAAATAAACTAGTGTAAGTAAGTAGGGTTTACAATTGGTGACAATAGGACTTTCCACATTGCAATTTATATACGAGAAGTGATATGGTTGGATGTGCTTACACAGGTAGAGATTTAAGGACGAAGGACTGTTGAAAAGGGAACTTGATCTCTTCTCAGATGGGTGGGACAATGATCACTGCATCTTTAAAATGCTTGGGAAAAGCGTGATGCAGACGTGTGTATAGTACCATTTGGTGAAGGAGAATCCAAAAACCTCAAAGGGCAACTTACAAACGAGCCTGAGTGAATTCTTTGGAGGGAGAGAGTATGGCAAAGAAGCTCAAGGGCTAGGGTTGGAGGCATTTGTGTGGGGTTTGTCCAACAATTGTTGCTACAACAGAGGTAGTGGCAGAAAAACTATTAACGAGATTGATTGCTTGTATGCTATCGTGGTTGGAGCAGTTGCAATTGACAACACCATAGAACAAGCAACATCCATAATTTTAGGTCTCAAGAAGTGGAGCTCTTCAACCTAGGTTGTTTTCTCATTCATGTTGTTGGGATATTTAGATAAGAGGGCCTATTTTGACTTGTTCTATTTTGTCATCCATGTCCCGCTGTGAATGCTACTAGCATATATATATTATTTTAATAATATATATAAAATATGTTGAAAGATATCCTTCTTGAGGCATCTATTGCACTTTTATGTGACTAATTTATTATAAAATAGATGCCTTGAGAAGGATCTCTTAGCGTATTTTATATATATTATTAAAATAATATATATATGCTAGTATATAAGTTATGTAAGAATGATTACAGCGGCCTATTTAAACTAGCATATCCTTCACCAAATGGTAATACACACACATTTGCACCATGCTTTTCCCAAGCATTTTAAAGATGCAATGATCATTGTCCCACCCACCTAAGAAGAGATCAAGCACCCTTTTCAACAGTCCTTCGTCCTTAAATCTGTACCTAAGTAAGCACATCCAGCCATATCACTTCTTCTCATATATAAATTGCAAAGTGGAAAGTCTTGTTGTCACCGATTGCAAACCCTACTTACCCTAGTTTATTTTGTAGTTCAATCAACGCTTGGGCCTTATTGTTGAAGCTATCGCCTTTGAATCTTTTATTCGACAATGATGTTCCCTGCAACAAAACTCATCTTGTTTACATTTTTGTGAAAGATTTCTATGCACATTTACTAAAAGGGGGATTATTGAACAGGAAAAGATAAAGATAAAATGATGAGTGTTGTTGATGAAAGGTAGCTTCGGTCAGATATAAACGATGATTGTTGAAAGCATCATCATCATTTATATATGATCAAAATTACTCATCATTTAATATTTCTGAAAAAAAATGAGAAATTTGAATTAATGGAATTCGATATTTATAAATCGAACTTTGCTTTATACTTATCGCTGGGTACTAACATTGTTTTGTTTACCACCGATTAGTAATAATCAGCTATGAGAAACCCGCGCCCTTCAAGGGACACATCCTCTCATGGGGCGCATCTCTCCTTGGAGGCGCGTACCTTTGTGGAGATGTGTCTCCCCTCTCTAGTATAACGCATGATGGAAACCATTGAGTGTAGACATCAAAATTCATAAATGTTCTGCAATCAATACATTTAGCATAAGAGAATTAAAATCTGAAACTTAGAATTCTTACACAGAATTTCAGACTTATTATTTCCTTTAGATTTCTTAGGATCCTATTTGATAAGATTTGATTACATTTACATGGTATCAGATCCAAGTTGTGTGAATCCAAATCAAATCTAGATACAGATTGCTCTAGAAAATTCGTATTTTTAAAAAATCGAATTCACATCACATTCTTCATAATGTCAAGTGTGATCAGATTTGAAGATCGTCTTGCAGGAGCAAACAACTTCACATCATGGAAGTTTAGAATAATGATGATTCTTACAGAGAATAAACTAGACTCACTTGTGAAAGAAAACAAAAAAGAACCAGAGGCTGATCCCGAGAAAACTCAATGGATTGAAAACAATGAAAAGGCCATGAAAATCTTAGTAGATGCAGTTAGGGATCATATAGTGCCCATCCTAGCAAAACATGAAACTGCATATCAAATGTTCAAATCTCTTGAGAGCACCTATGAGATCAACAACACTAGTAGGACTCTTGCATTAAAGAGGCAAATCAATAATGCCCAAATAAACAAAGGAGAAACTATTAATGCATACTTCATGAGGATTTATGAACTAAGGGATCAATTATCCACAATTGGATATCAGATAGATAGCAAAGAGTTAACTCTAATTGCACTAGGAGGCCTACCAAACTCATGGGAGTCATTTGTTCAAGGAATAAGTGCGAGATCTAAACTCCCCAAGTTTGATAGGCTAAGAACAGACTGCCTTCAAGAGGAAACAAGACTCTCAACAAAAGAAAATAAACAGAAGAACATAGATGAAGACATTCATGTGCTCAACACATCTATTAAAAGGTGTAAGAATAACTCCTACAAGAGAGGATCTTTTAAAAGGAAAAGAAATTCCAATGGAAAGGGATCTTCTAAAAAGAAAGACATCTCTCAAGTACAATGCTTTAGATGTGATCAATATGGCCACTATGCAATGAAGTGCCCTGACAGATCAAAGCAACAAGCATCTTTTGCCAAAGTAGGGAAGACAAATTCAGATCATGAATCTGAGAAATTTGTGTTTTATATAGCCTTATCTAGTCAAGTATCTAACAACACCCACAACTGGGTAATTGATAGTGGTTCCTCTAGACATATCACAGGATTCAGAGAACACCTAGACACTTTGACTGAAAAGACTGATGAAGAAGTAACCATTGGGGATGATTCTGCACACCCTGTAAAAGGGGTTGGAACTTGCTGCATCAAACTAAAGTCTGGTCTTTCTCTTCAACTCATTGGAGTCTTATTTGTACCTGGAATAAAGAGAAATCTAATATCCATCTCTGCCCTTGAAGACAATGGATATAGAGTTACCTTCATGGATGGGAAAGTTCTAGCATGGCCTAAAAACTCAACTATCAAAAAAAGCCCAAACTATAGGTTTAAGACAAGGGTACCTTTACAAACTATGCACTGAAGTTAAACAAGCCCTTACCCTTGACACCTTTGATTCAAATGAGATTTGGCATAGAAGATTACGACACCTTCATCTCCGTGCCCTACCTTCTGTGGAAAAACTTGTAACAGGCTTACCAAAGTTAAAACCATCTCATGAAGGAACTTGTAAAGGCTGTGCCCTAGGAAAGAATATAAATGGATCCTTTCACAATAGCTTGAGCAAAACCCTAAATGTGTTAGAACTGGTTCACTCAAATCTATGTGGACCCATGTTTGTACCTTCTAAAGCAGGATTTCTATACTATGTCATATTTATAGATGACTTCTCTAGGAAAACTTGGATCTATTTCCTTAAGTGTAAAGAGTCAATAGAAATCCTCAAAAGGTTCAAAGAGTTCAAAGCACTTACGGAAAACTTCTCCAGGAAGAAAATAAAAACCTTAAGGATAGACAATGGGAAAGAATACACCTTTGAAATTTTTAAGGAATTCTGCATGAGTGTTGGAATTAAGAGGGAGTTCACAGTTGCCTACAACCCTCAACAAAATGGGGTTACTGAAAGAAAAAATAGAACCATTGTAGAAGCTGCTAAAGCAATGTTGCTTGACCAAA